>CAUYPK010084986.1:0-67904 GCA_963574355.1 Loris lydekkerianus | reverse complement strand
ACACACGGGCCACATAACTGGCTTGAAATTACAAAAAAAAAAACAAAAACAACAACGGTTGAAAAAACAATTTTAAAAAAAAAAAAAAAAAAAAAAAGAGAGAGAGAGAGGGAGAGGGAGAGAGAGAAAATGCCTTTTCTAGGCATTTAGACTAATTAATTTTCCTTTTTTTCTTTCTTTTTTTATTTTTGAGACAGAGTCTCACTCTGGGTAGAGTACAGTGGCATCATTATTGTCCTCAGACTTCTGGGCTCAAGTGATCCTCCTGCCTGAGCCTCCCAAGTACCTAGTACTACAGGTGCCTGCCACTATGCACAGCTAATTTTTCTATTTTTTAGTGGAGAAGGGGCCTTGCTTTTGCTTAGGCTGGTCTCGAACTCCCAAGCTCAAGCAATCCTCCTGCATGGGCCTTCCTGAGTGGCAGGTTTACAGGTGTGAGCCACCATGCCTGGCCTAATTTTCTCATTTAATTCTCCCAGCAAATTCGCCTCTGCCAGAGAGGTGGAGCAACTTGCTGCAGATCCCATGACTTGTAAGAGGCAGATCCAGGATTTGATCCCAGACCTCTAACTACAATTTCTCTGCTTTTCTCACCAAAAAGGGGAAGAGCAGAGGTAAACAGGGAAGGGCAGGGGCAAACCAGAAAAGAGCACTGGAGGGAGACTGTCACTCTTGTCCTCTATTCTCTGACATTCAGGGGGAGGGGAAGATGCTCCCTTCCCATCCTGCTCCTCCAAAGCAAGGGCGCTAGGGAAGAGGGATTCTAGAATCATTTCTTCACTGGGCTCCTGAGCCTCCACCAGCACCTAGCTCTTTAAGTGTTTGTAAGAGGAGGGAAGGAGGAAAGGGTGTCCCCAGGCAAATTCTAGCAGGGGTGGGACAGAGAGTTACCTGGTCTTCTGCCCACCTCCAAGACCCCCAGGCAGAGAGAGGGAAAACTGGTGCCTGAGGCAGTGTGTGTGTGAGTGTGTATGTGTGTGTGTGAGAGAGAGTTTAGGGAAAAGAGAAATAAGAAGTGAAGAAGGAAAGATTTAGAGAAAACAAAAGGAACATATTTAAGCATGCGTATGGTGAGTGTGTATGTGTGTGTGTGTGTGTGTGTGTGTGAGTTTAGGGAAGAGAGAAATAATAAGCAGTGAAGAAGGAAAGATTTAGAGCAAAAGGAACATATCTGAAAATGAGGAAAATTGACTCATATGTAAGGGCCCTGTGACAATTTATTTGTTAATGTAGAAATGACCTTCTAACCCCTCTTCACCTCTCTTATGCACTTGAGGAGACGGCTGTTCCTTAAAGAAAATAGACATATGGTCCTCTCTCTTTCCTCTTTGTCACACTCTCCACATACACACACAGCCAGTGCTGAGTCTGCTCACAATCTGCTACTCTGAGCCTACAGCCTGGATTGGGCCACAGCCAAGATCTCAACTTGCTCCTGTTGGTCCAGGTAAGACCAGGTAAAATCCAGTCCATGCTATTGGGCTCCACCACCACCACCAGGAACAGCTCTCGCTGTGCAAAGTGGCTGTCACTGTGTCCCTGAGCACAACACACCTCTCTTCCTACTTCACATAAATGTTTCATCCATCTGGAGGCCTCTATCCCTTCTCTCCACCTAGCCAAAGTCTCCTCTCTTTAGTAATTTTGAGATTAACTCAACTTCGTTGAGTACTTACCACATGTCCAACACTGTTCTAGTCCCTATAGAGCAAAAAAAGTCATTTATTCTTCACTTGAACCTTACGAGAAAGATACATTTTACAGAAAGGAAACCGAGGTAAAGAGATGCTGAACAACTTACTAAGAAAACATAGACATATCCAGAAGGTGTTGAGTACTTAACCACATGTCCAAAAAAGCTAAGATTCGAAAATAGAGAGTTTGGCTCCAGAATTTATGTTCTTAACCATTATTATACTACCCTGCCCAACAAGGGCACACTCTCTCTCTCTAAAGCTTTCTTTGGCCACCCAGCCCCCACATTCAATCTTTCTGTCCTCTGACTTCCTCAAGTATGTGTTATCTGTACCTCTCATGGGCTGCTTAATTACACAATGCCTTGAATTAATACTTTGATCTCTGCTTGTGTTAATTTTATCTCATGAACTAGATTATTTATTATCAAGAGTATAAACTATGTTTCCCATTACTTTTGTAACCCCACCACCACCGCCACCACCAGTTACTTAGCACATGGCTAGACATATGGGTTAGAAATAAAAATAACACCAGCTAACACGGGAATGCTTACTATGTGCCAGCCACTGTTCTAAGTACTTTCCATGGATTGATGTATGTATTCCTCACAGATGAGGACACAGATGGAAAATTAGAAAGATTAAGTAGGGTGGTGCTTGTGGCTCAGTGAGTAGGGCACTGGCCCCATATACCGAGGGTGGTGGGTTCAAACCCAGCCCCAGCCAAATTGCAACAAAAAAATAGCCGGGCGTTGTGATGGGTGCCTGTAGTCCCAGCTACTCGGGAAGCTGAGGCAAGAGAATCACCTATGCCCAAGAGCTCAAGGTCGCTGTGAGCTGTAATGTCACAGCAGTCTACTGAGGGCAACAAGGTGAGACTCTGTCTCTAAAAAAAAAAAAGAAAGAAAGATTAAGTAATTTTCTTATTAAAAATCATAAAGACTATGGTGGATTAAAGATGACTACACATTCTTTGTCATTCCTCCACTGAGACGTGAACTTTATTTCTTTTCCCTTTCAATTTTTAACCAATAAATGCAATAGATGTGGAGCTGTGCTACTTCTGAGCCCAATCCTTAAGAAGACCTAGAAGCTTCAACTTTTGTGCATCTGGGAGTTCTGAGCTGCTATGAAGTCTGGTTAGCCACCTGGAAAGACCATGTGGAGAGGAGAGGCCCTCAGGGTGCCTGCAGAGCAAGAAGACCAGCTACCCCAGCATCTTGATCTGTCCTCCAAATAACTGCATCCCCAGCCACCATCTGACTACAACTACATGATTGACCAGCAGAAGAACCACCCAGCTGAGCCCAGACAGTCCACAGACCTAAGAGAGATAGTCCAATACTTGCTTTAGGCAACTATATTTTAGGGTCATTCATTACCCAGTGACAGAAAACTAAAAAGTGGTAGGTTCTATTATTGTTGCCATTAATCAAGAAGGAAATAGATGGAGGGCTACAAAAGTTTTGTGATTTACTTGCCCAAGGTCATGTAGCTTTGTAAGTGGTAAGTGGGAACTGGGTTAACACCCAGGTCTGTGCAACTCAGAGCTTGAGGATTTGTAGCAACAGTTAACCCTCAGTTAATAACTGAAGGCAATAGGTTCTCAGGGACTGGGTATCTGGAAACAGCTCCTGAGCAGCAGGTCAACTCATTTTGTTTTTGAACTCCTGCTGTATCCCATTGGAAGAGTGAGAGGATAGTTATTTCCCACCTGTACACTGGGAGGTCAGATCAGGAGGCTGCAATGGGTAAGGCAGGACTGAGAGGGCAGGAGTCTGGTTGCTGCCTCCCCAGTTGATCTGATTTCTCTATAGAATGACTACAGAAGCTTTTCTTTGAAAAATGCATTGTGGTTTAAAAATCACTGGACAAGATAATCTCTAAGGCCCCTTTTAGCCCTGACATTCCAGGATTCCATGAATGAAAGATGGGAATAAACGGATGGGTAGATAATCAAACTGCTGTGGTTCCTGTCTCTGGATGAATGGTGAAGAAGCACGGGGGAGGAGAGGAATGAATCCACAAAGCTCAGAGTGACTTGGAATGCAGGGGAGTTCTGGAACCTGGCAATAGAAGGACAGGGAGGAGGGTGCTGGAGATAGGATGCAGCTGCAGGGATGAGAAGGGGTGAAGAAGGATAGGCTTGCATGGAGGTGGGGCTGGAAATTCAGCCTGGGTGCCTGCTCTCACCATAAGAATCCAGTTTGACACCAAAGGTTAAAGTACACACAGTCTGGAACTAGCATGCATTGGTTTAAATTCCAGCTCTGCCCTTTCCTGGGTATTGACCTGCGGTGCTGTATTTAACCCCTATAAGCCTCAATTTTCTCATCTATAACACAGAAATTATGTCGTTCCAGCCGGATGTAGTGGTTCACCCCTGTAATCCCAGCACTCTGGGAGGCCAAGGCAGGTGGATTGCCTGACCTCACTGGTAGGGGAGACCAGCCTGAGCCAGAGCAAGACCCAGTCTCTAAAAATAGCCAGGCATTGTGGTGGGTGTCTGTAGTCTCAGCTACTTGGGAGGCTGAGGCAAGACAATCACTTGAACCCAAGAGTTTGAGGTTGCTGTGAGCTATCATGCCAGGACACTCTACCAAGGATAACAAAGTGAGATTCTGTCTCAAAAAACAAAAACAACAACAACAAAACAAATCATATAGTCCTATCCTATAAGACTGTCTAAGAGTAAATGAGAGAAATCAGGTAAAAAGCACAACCCAGTGCTTGGTACTTAGTGAGCACTTGATAAATGGTAGCTGTGACTTCTTTTTAGGGGATCTTGAAGAGTTGGGTTATCTGAAGCCCCAGTAGCATAGCTAACCTCAGGAGACCAAGAAGGGTCCCCGGGTAAAGGTGCACAGGGTATGTGTGTTTGGGAAAGGATGTGGGAGGGGTAAAGCAGAGTCTGAGGTAGATGGGGCTTGAGGTGTCATGCTGCAAGGTATCCAGATATCATCAGGCCTCCCAGAAGCTATAAAGGAAGCAACAGGCTGGTGATAAGAAGGTGTGAGGATTGGGAAAGAGCTGCCCAAGCTAACTGGGAAGTGTTCACGAGGTTGATCTGTGAACTGGGCCTTTTGAGAGGCCAAGGATGAATCTGAGAGGCTCAGGTGCCATCCCACTTTAAACTATCCTATGACAGAAGTCATCCCTGTGACTTGTGATGGTCCCCAAATAAGGCAAATACAATCTAGGAAGGATCTGACAGCTCATGGAAAGTGAGGCCAGGCCCACAAATGACACAGGCCAGAGCGCTCAGCCCAGAAAGACAGTATACCACCATGGTCACACACTCTAGAGCCGGTGACTGGGGTTTGAATCCTAACTCTGCCATTAACCAGTTGCACAGTTATTGAGCCTATCTGTGCTAAGTGCTGTGTCAATTCATGGCTCCTGATGTCATGGTACTAGAAGTCTAGCTGAGTAGACAGAGACTCACAAAAGGTTTGCTGACACCATATGTGGTAAGTGACACACCCATTCACAATGAAAGCTCAATGCCTTAAGCTGGAGCTAAGGGGGATGTCAGTATGGGTTCCTCAAGAGGTCTCCACCAACCATTACAGGGTAGGCTGGGTTTGGAGAGATTAAGGGGAAAGCATTTGAGGAGAGGATAGTCTGGAGACAGAAATACAAGTGGCCTGTCCCACCAGAGCGGATGGTGGGATTATGGGCTGGGAACTAAGGTGAGAGGAGCCCCGGGGAGCCAAGAATCTTGAATAAAGATGGAGAAGTTTGAAGCTTCCAGCTGCATCCACTCTCTCTAGGCTGAGGCAGGAGGAAGGAGCGCAAAGTAAGTCAGGAGGACACTGGGGCTCACAGGTGCCTCTGCCAGAGCTGTGCCCACTTTGATAGCCCTTGCCAGCTGCCCCAGCATTCCTGGGTCCCCAGGGTCAGGCCATTACTGGGCGAAATTTATCATGGGCAGGTGTGCTCCAAGATGGTATATTATCCAGGATTATGAACTGTAACAGGATAATCTCTCTAATGTAATTCAAGCTCTCGACATGGCTTATGGCTCCTTAATGTACCTCAGACTGAAGAATTACAAGAACATTCTCCCCCCAGCTCCCCATGTTCCCTCCCTCCCTCCCCTGTCAGCCCCTAAATGATTTAGGCAATTGCCTGAAGCCAGATCTTGGCATTTAGTCATAATTCAGTGCAGTTCAGTAAACATGATGGGCAAGGAGCTATTCCTGCCCGGCTCTCTCCCACGAAGGCATCTCTTTTCTCCTCCAACCAAATCTACCCACAAGGGACAGGCCTGGTGCAGGACAATCCATGACCCTCGGTACCCTGGAACTCACCCCAAGATAACCTCTAGGCACAAAGGCTTAAGCTGTCAGTTTTGGCCTTGGGGTGCCCAATAATCCAGCATGATACTCCCCTGGATTTTTTCTCCTGCAGCCTGCGACAGTAAACCCAGAGCAATGGAATAATGCTGGAGCCAGAGGGATCTCAGGATCCTAAGATCCTAAGATGCTCTAGCCCTGTGAATCAACCTTATAAACTCATGCCTCAAGGGGAAAACATCAGGTCTTCCACAAGCTGCATCACAGAATGTTTTAGCAAGTTTTATCTTCTATGGTTTTGCCACACCTGCAAAACATAACCAAGCAAAATAAAACCTTCCCCAGGGAGCTATGCCCTCACAACTGAAAACTGCCTATCTAACCCTAACTACTTTATGATTGATGATCTTGTAACTCAGAAGCATCTTTCCTAATAATATATTGTGTTTATTGAACACTTGCTACGTGCCAGGCATTTTCCTACCTACTTTACATGACTCTGTCATTTAATGTGTCCAATAATCTGTGAGTAGGTACTATTATTCCCTCCTTCACTGACAAGAAAACAGACTCAGAGAAGTGAAGTCAAAGTCACAGATATATTAAGTGAGAAGCTGGAACATAAACCCAGGCAGCTTGGCTTCAGGTCTCCTGTTCCCAACCACTGCTCTCCATACTACAGGGTCATTCAGCACCGGAACTCAGTCCTAGGATTTCCTCCATCTACTGAGCACCCTGCTGTTAAATCAAAAGGATGGAAAGAAGTACGGAGAATTCTCAAAGGACTAAAAGTGGACTTTCTACTTGATCCCACAATCCCATTACTAGGTATCTAAACAAAAAGGAAAAAAAAATCATTTACCACAGGACATTTGCCCTAGAATGTTTATTGCAATTCAATTCACAACTGCCAAGATGTAAAATCCACCCGAGAATGGATTAACAAACTGTGGCATATGTGTACATGGAGTACTATTCAGTCGTAAGAAAAGATGGAGACTTTACATCTTTTGTGTTTACCTAGATGGAGTTGAAACACATTCTTTTTAGTAAGTATCACAAGAATGGAGAAAAAAGTACCCAATGTGCTCAATACTAATATGAAAACAATATATAAACAACTACATGCTCACACAAAAGAAAAATACAAGTATAGTCTAGGGAGGAAGAGGGAAGAGAAGGGAGAGGGGAGGAGGCAGGGGAGCAGAGGGAGGGTGATTGATGGGATCTCACCTCATGTCTACCATGTAAGGGTGCTCAGTATGCCCCCTGGGTGAAGTGCTCAACTACAACCTGAACTTTACCTTAGAAATGAAAATAATGTAACCTAAACATTTGTACGCTCACATCAATCTGAAATAAAAATAAGAAAAGAAATACATAACTACATTTGTATTTCTTAATTTATTTTGCAGTTTGTGGCTGGGGCTGGGTTTGAACTCGCCACCTCCGGCATGTGGGGCCGGTGTCCTACTCCTTTGAGCCACAGGCGTGGCCCGAATAAATACATTTTTAAAAGGATAGGACAACGAGGTTGACTCCTGGCTCCTAGACAACACTGATGTATTTTCACAGTGACCCTTGAGCCCACCAGGGTGATCAGAAATCCAGGCTTCCCATCAGCCAGCTGGTGGAGGCTACTTGGAAGCCCTTCAGCTCAACTTAGGTAAGTAGCCCCTTCCCCTGCCCATGTCATCACTGCCCTCTTCTGCTGCTACATTCTTTGTGGCCTTACCTCAATACTCCCCTTAACCTTAAACAGGGAACCAGAGGCCCCTCCAGGCTGCCAACACCCAAGGAAGGTAGGAAAAACCTCCCATAAAGTGGGAGGCAACCTCAGGCTAGGAAGAGTTCCTCCTAAAGTCACTCTATAAAACAAGGCAGTCTGTCTCCTGGATAGGCACTGGTGTCTACTGAGTATCTTCTGTATACATTGGTCTTTCTCTGACGTTATTTCTAATCTTGAGCAAATCACTTGGTCCTTTGGTGACTCATTGCTGTCAGCTCTAAAATAGCTAATAATAGCAGTAAGGATTAAATTAGAAATGTAGGTATAAAAAAACCCCTCAGATAAAGCATTCCACACTTGCGAGTGTAACACCACACACACACACACACACACACATCCCCTCTTCTGCTTGAGTTGGTCATTTTGAATCTCTAAGTGGAACTGGATTTAGTTATATCCCCATCCCAATTCCTGCACCCAAATCCCAGTAGGAAGAGAAAAATCCAGGTGAATTGTCTATTTTTTATCTCTGGCTCTGAAATAGATTAGATCTGAGGTTCTACCAACCACTCCAGATGCAGAGTCTTTGACATTTGAGATTCTTTGCCCTGGAAGAGAATGCTGTATAGTCAGGGGTCCTCAGGGAATGCTGCCAAATGTGGAGGGGATTTGTTTTCTCACTGACCTGTGTAAGTGCACATGATACTTGGTGTAAAGGAACCAGCATAAGTGTATGTAGACACCTGAGTTACAGTCCTGCCTCTAACTTCCCTTTCCTGAACCTCAGTTTTCTCATCTATAAAATGGGGTGGATGATGTCCCAGGTTCCTTCTGATCTAACATTCCTTTGCAGGTTTTCTCTGCTCCTTTCCTAGGTCTCCAGACTCTCCCTTTTCTGGCCTCTTCCGGCTCCCTGTTTGTGGTCGCTCACCACCCATCTCTTCTTGTTCAGAGGCACTTGTTCAGAGATGTTATTCCATAAAATGCCACGAGGGGGAGCCTTCATTTGGCTGTTTGGGTCAGAAGGGACACCAACTTAAGTGTAAGGCTGGAGAGTCAGCCAGTCCCAAGGGACGCCACCAAGACTCAGACAAATAGAAGTTTGAGGAGCTCTAAGCTACAAAGACCATACTCTAAGCTCTTGAAGGACTACATCCTTGCTTTATGTATTAAAGCAGTCATTCACTGTAAGTGTGAATGATGGGATTATCTCATTAGACAGTCTAATTCATGAGTCATGCAGGGCAGGTGGAAATATCTATCCCCTTTACAGTTGGGAGAACTGAGGGTCAGAGAGGTCCCAGGCTCACCTAGGGTCACACAAGCAACATGGAGCAGAGATGTTGATGGTCCAAGTCTTATTGGGCACACCAGGGACTCTTTTAACTGACTGACAGAAGGAATGAATGGGCCTTCTGGACTAGGTTGCAACATTCCTGGGGTAAGCCTTCTCTGCCATGTGCTGGTCCGCTCAGACACAGAGCTGACACCTTAGTTCCACTCTCTACCTCTCCCTCTCATCTTCCTAAATCATGTTCATCTCTTACCATGAAACTCTCAAAGCTGAAGGGGGTTTTCACCGGATTCAACTCATCTAAGCAGGTGAAAAAGTAAGGCCCAGAAAGAGAAGGTGACTAGCTCATTCCTTCAACAACTATTTACTGAGTGCCTATTTGCATGAAGCCCTGTTCTAAGAACTGAGACTCTTAGAAATCCTCAGCCTTCATAGCGCCTATGATCTAGGAGAAGGAGATAGAAAAATCAGCAGGTAAATATGCAGCATGTTTATTAGTGATAAGTGCAACTGAGAAAAGTAGCATAGGGAAAGGGAGATGGAGAGCCAGCTGTGCAAGTGGGAGTATTGAGATTCTTTGCCCTGGAAGAGAATGCTGGTCAGAGAAGGCCTCAGAAAAGTGAGAGAGGATAGAGGGAATAGCAAGTGCAAAGGTCCTGAGGCAGGAGTGTGCTGGCCTGCAGGTGGGACAGGGAGGAGGCCCATGTGGCCAGAGCAGTGAGGAGGAATGAGTGAGAGAGAGGGCAGAGAGGTGATCAGATCACTAGGGTCTCATATGAAACTTTTTCTCTAAGTGAGACATACAGCCTTTGGAGGATTTTGAGCAGAAGAGGAACATGATCTGATTTCAGTTTTAAAAAACAAACTCTGGCCAAGAGTGATGGCTCATGCCTATAACCCTAGCAATTTGGAAGATCAAGGTGGGAGGTTATTAAAGTGAGGAGTTTGAGACCAGCCTGAGCAAGAGTGAGAACCCCATCTCTACAAAAAAAATAGAATAGGTGGTGCCTGTGGCTCAAAGGGGTAGGGCGCCGGCCCCATATGCCAGAGGTGGTGGGTTCAAACCCAGCCCCGGCAAAAAACTGCAAAAAACAAAACAAACAAACAAACAAAAAAAAATAGAATAGCTAAGTGTGATGGTGGGTATCTATAGTCCCAGCTACTTGAGAGGCTGAGGCAGGAGGATTGATGGAGCCCAGGAATTTGAGGTTGCAGGGAACTCCAATGAATAGCTATGCACTCTAATCCAGAAGACTAGGCAAAAACCTGTCTTAAAAAAAGAGAGAGAGAGAGGGCGGCGCCTGTGACTCAAAGGAGTAGGGTGCTGGGCACATATGCCGGAGGTGGCAGGTTCAAACCCAGCCCCAGAAAAAAAAAATGCAAAAAAGAGAGAGAGAGAGAGAGAGAGAAGGAAGGGAGGGAGGAGAAGAAGGAGTGGGAGGAAGGAAGGAAAAGAGAAAAGAAAAGATAAACCTGACTGCTCTGTTGAGAACAAATGAGGAGGAATAAGGGACGCAGAGGAATAAGTTAGGAAATGTTGCAATGTCCCAAGAGAATATGGTGAGCTAGGTAGCGAGGTGGTAAAGAGTAGCAGATTCTAGACATTTTGAAGACAAAATGAACAAGATTCGCTAAAGCATTTAGATGAATGATGACAGAAAGAGGAATTGAGAATAACTCCAAGATTTTCTCTCCAGAAACTGGGAAGATGAAGTTGCCCTTTTCTAAGATGAAGAAGACTGACAGGTGCAGGCCTGAGAAGAAAGACCAGAATTTGGAAGTTAAGCAAGTTGAGTTAGAAATTCCGGCTAGATGTTCAGGCGGAAATGGGCAACTGGATTTGCGGGTCTCCAGCTTTCAAGAGAAACTACCCGTAGAGCTAAGGGAATGAAATAAAAATCTCAAGTCTCTGACTCCCAACAGAGTTTTTCCCCCCAGTATGGGGACCGCTCTCCCTTGGGCGGAAGAAGTTAAAATGCTTGCACTCAAAACCTAGGAAACAAGCACAGCAAATACGGTCACCCTGCACGCCCCCAGTCCCAGCTCTCCCAGTCCCAGAGCTGGAGAGGTGGGAGGAGAGAGGCCGCGCCTGGAGGAGGCTGGTTATCTTGGAGAGCTTGGGCGCGGCCGAGGGGGGCCGAGGGCTCTGCACACATCGGGGCGCAGCAGGGGCTGCTGGAGCGTGGGGCCAATCTCCACCGAGGTCTGGGTTTCTTCTCTCGGCAACGGTCTTGACTGTTTCCTTCAGCCACTGTCAGATATTTATTTAACCTCGTAGTTCAGCCTCCTGGGGGCCTGCGGGGAGGAAGGAGGCAGGGCGGAGAAGGCTGGCAGAGAAGGGGACCGAAAGGGGAAACATTTTCCTCCCTAAACACAGGCCGCAGCTGCCTCACTCACTCATGGAGTCCCACTCTGACCCCAAGGGTCAGCCAGCCCCTTGGATTCCGAGTGTCAGCGTGAGAATTCAGGAACCACAGTAGTCTACCCCCTTCGATTTAACCAGGAAACCGAGGGCAGGGGTAGGTAAGTCGCCCAAGGTCCCACGATGAGTCTGGGGCGGGGCTAGGCCCCAAGGGTCCGTCAGTCCGCGTGGGTCAAATGTGCACCAGAGACCCCGTGGTGTCGCAGAACCTGCGTTCCAAGCGAAGTCACAACATTTACCAGCCTTGTGATAGGGCCAGGAACTTCACCTCTTCGTGCCTCGGTTTCCTCATCTGTAAAGGACAACACTCTTGCGCTGCCTTCTTTGTCTTGTTACTAGACAAATAATTTAAACACACACACACACCCCCACTGCCGAGGCACAGTGAGCCTGGCACTGTCCTGGGCGCCCCGCACAATGTCTCGTGTTCTCCCAGCCGCGTAAACCCCGCGGTTCTTCAGCCGGTGAAGATGGGGTTTAGAGGGAGGGACGGCGGAGAGGCCAGAACCAGGCTCCCGAGCCAAAAGGGAGCCCCGCACCACAAAGCGATGACCCCCACCCCTAGGCCCAGGGGTCAGAGCTGCAGGCACCAGGGGAAGGGAAGCTGGCGGTGGGGGGCAAAGGGAGCGGAAGTCCCTACTCGGAGGCCCCACTTCCCCTACCCCCACCAGCCAGCCCTGGGGCAGGTGAAGAGGGGACTGGGCTCGGCTCCAGGTGGCGGGGCAGCGACGGGGGTGGGGAAAGGCCCGGCAACAATAGCACTTTTATTTGGGACTGTTTGGTTCTGAGCCGGTAGGCGGAGGAGGAGGCGGCGGACCGTGCTGAGGGGGAGGGGCTGGTCAGCGGCATCTGGCGACACACCTGCTCCCACTTAACCCTGTGTGTGCCGGGGCGGGGCGGGGCGCTCCACTGGGGAGGGCTCGCAGACCGCCGAAGAAGAGACTCAGGCAGGCGGATGATCAGTCTCCCGGGGCCCCCGGCCAGGCCTGATAATCTTGCAGTGTTCGGAGATGGGGATCCTTGCGAGTAAAACAGTCAAGACCACTTTCCCCTAACCTTGGCTGTGCCCCTTGACCTGCACTGGCCCCTTAGGCGCGGTGCGCGGTTCCTGGGTCTGCTTCCAGCGCGCCAGCGAGGCTCGGGCAGGAGAAGGAAGGCGAGGGGTGGTTCCGAGGCCTCCGCGCGGACTCCCCGCCGCCCTGAGGCCGTTCCGGGAAGCCGGCCTTCCGGAAGCCGCGCAGTGGCTGTGGCCGCGCCAAGGGCGCAGGGCTCGGGCCAGGCCCAGCAGGCGGCCGCCCAGCGGGAGAGCTAGCGCAGGGCGCACCCTTTCGCGCTAACCGCTTCCAGACGCGGCGCTGCAGGTGAGCCCGGGCGCCCAGCTCACCATCACCACCCCCACACACACACCCGGGGCTCGGGCCTCGCTCACGCTCTCTGCGGGTCGTGCGCCCGGGAGGCCTAGCCCCGCGGTGCACCTGCCCCGCGCCAGGACCCCGGCCTACTGTACTCGCATCGCAGGGCGCACTCGCCCGCCGCACAATCGGAGCTTGTTTGTGGGCGGAGGAGCCGAGCCGGGTGCGGCGGCCCAGCGCCAGCCCACTGATCCCATAAAATATTATTTGTGTTTAAAAATTCCAGTAATTGGCTATGCAGCCGCTTTTTCCGAGCCCCGTGCCAAGGGCAGTAAAATCGAAGTCCGGCTGGGGTTATTTTCATCATGCAAATTCCCATTTCTGTAAACAGGGTGAAAGCCCCTGGAAGGGGCCGCGCTGGAACCAGAGAAGAGAAGCACAAGGATGGAGGTGTCTGGGAGTTAGTTGGCAAAACTGAGTCTCTGTTGAATCCTGGGTAAGTGGAGAGTGTTATTCAGATAATTCCCCCAAACGCTTTCTCATGAAGACCAGTGCCTGGACTCCAACTGGGTAAAATCCCCTCATTTCCTTAACTTTCTCCTTTTTCCCCATTTTAATAATTTACACCATTAAGTCATAGAATTATAATTTTTTTAATCACCAGAGCAAACTGATGCCCAAAGAGAGAAAGAGATTTGCCTAAAGTCACACAGCAAGTTTGTGCTACAGCCAGGCTGGATTGCTTGACTGCCCAGCCATCAGGAACCCTGCAGGAGGGAGGCTGGAGCAGGTGCCCAGTCCAGCTAGGGCAGAAGGTCCCAGGGCCTGGCTTTAGGATGCTGACTGTGGGCCCTATAACTAGGGGAAGACTCCCTTCCTCTCCAAACATACCCACTTCCTGTCCCTGGAACTGCCTGGAAAGGAGAAGGGAGTCTCTGCCAGACAGGGCCTTGGAAACCCTGAGTAATGGACAGGGAGGCTCTGCCTGTTCCACCCAGTGATGGCTGCTGTCCGCCACAGGAAGCTACTGAGAAAAAGAACCACACACGTGAGAGAGACTGATTTTTTTAAACAGAGGCAGAATCAGGGTCCAGATTTCTAGAGCTGAAAGAGTTGGGGCTCAGAAAAATGCAAATAATACTATATAATTTATAATATATTAATAATATAGTATCATATATAATATTTTTTTGCTATACTGTATTGAGTACATAGGATGTGCCAAGCATATACTACTACTTCACAATTTGCCTCGTTCAATCCCTACAATCCTAGGAAGTGAGTATTAAAATGATAACCCATTTTTTGGGTGGCACCTGTAGCTCAGTGAGTAGGGCGCCAGCCCCATATACCAAGGTGGCGGGTTCGACCTTAGCCCTGGCCAAACTGCAACAACAAAAAAGTAGCCAAGTGTTGTAGCAGGTGCCTGCAGTCCCAGCTACTCGGGAGGGTAAGGCAAGAGAATCGCCTAAGCCCAAGAGCTAGAGGTTGCTATGAGCTATGACGTCACAGCACTCTACTGAGGGCAACAAAATGAGATTATGTCCCTTAAAATAAAAAGAAAATGATACCCATTTTCCAGATGCAAATACTAAGGCTCCAGATCAAGTCATTTGCTCAGGGTTGCCAGTAAGAAAAGGCCTTTCTTTGAGGATTTTTGCAAATGGAAGACCTGTAGGTCTCCTTTCCCTCAACCACCCCTAGTTTTTATACCAGCCAAGAGTCCTCCGGTCCCCCTCAACTTCCTGTGTAATCCTTTGTGCAGGTGACTTCTTTGCTCAACATTCCTCCTCCCTCCTATGCTCATAATCTTCTTCCCTCCCCTTCTTCAAGCCGCAGGCTCTCTAGCCTCAGAGGCTGAGGGAACTCTTATTTTTTTTTGGGGGGGGGGAATTCATTGAGGGTACAAGGAATTAAGTTACACTGATTACATTTGCTAGATAAAGTCCCTCTTATAATTGTGTCCAGCCCCCAAGAAATGTGCTAGACACCATGACCCCCCCCCCATTTCCTTTCTCCCCTCTACCCCCTCTTCCCTTGCTCATTCCGCTACTCCCCCATCCATATATTAGCTCATCTGCTGTCTTCATATTAGAATTGAGTACATTGGATTCTTCTCCATTCTTCTGATGCTTTACTAAGAAAAATGTGTTCTACCACCATCCAGGTTAATACAAAAGATGTAAAGTCTCCATCTTTTTTAGTGGCTGAATAGTATTCCATGGTATACATATACCACAGCTTGTTCATCCATTCCTGAGCTGGTGGACATTTAGGCTGTTTCCACAGTTTGGTGATTGTAAATTGAGCGGCTATAAACAGTCTAGTGCAAATCTTGTTATGATAAAAATATTTTTTTTTTCTTCAGGGTAGATGCCTAGTAATGGGATTGCAGGATCTAATGGGAGGCCTAATTTGAGTTATTTGAGGATTCTCCATACTTCCTTCTAAAAAGGTTGCATTATTTTGCAGTCCCACCAGCAGTGTGAAAGTGTTTTCTCCACATCTACGCCAGCATCTGCTGCTTTGAGACTTGGTGATGTGGGCCATTTTCACTAGGGTTAGGTGATATCTCAGGATAGTTTTGATTTGCATTTTTCTGATGATTAGGGACAATGAGCATTTTTTTCATGTTTGCTAACCATTTGTCTATCTTCTCTAAAGAAGATTCTATTCATGTCTCTTGGCCAGTGATATATGAAATTGTTAGCTTTTTATTTGTTTGTTTAATTTGAGTTCTTTATAGATCATAATTATCAAGCTTTTATCTGATTCACAATATGCAAATAACTTTTCCCATTCTGAAAGTTGTCTGTTTGCTTTGGTTATTTCCTTAGCTTTACAGAAGCTTTTCAGTTTAATTAAGTCCCATTTGTTTATTTTTGTTGTTGCAATTGCCACAGAAGTCTTCTTCATAAAATCTTTCCCCAGATGAATATCTTCAAGTGTTTTCCCTACACTTTCTTCAAGGATTTTTATTGTTTCATGCCTTAGATTTAAATCTTTTATTCATCTTGAAATAATTTTTATAAGTGTAAGAGGTGCAGGTCCAGTTTTAGTCTTTTACATGTGGTTACCCAGTTCTCCCAACACCGTTTATTGAACAGGGATTCTTTTATCCGGTGTGTGTTCTTGTTTGGTTTATCAAAAATTGGGTGGTTGTAAGATTTTAGTTTCATCTCATGGTTTTTTGTCCGGTTCCAAATGTGTCTCTATTTTTGTGCCAATACCATGCTATTTTGATCACTAGGGCCTTGTAGTATATCCGAAACCCTGGTAGGGTGATACCCCCCACTTTGTTCTTATTACTAAGATTTGCCTTAGGTATATGGGGTTTCTTCTGGGTCCATACAAAATGAAGAATTATTTTTTCCAAATCTTTAAAGTATGATGATTGTATTTTAATGGGGATTGCATTGAATCTATAGATTGCATTGGATAGTATAGACATTTTCACAATGTTGATTACCAGCCATGAACATGGTATGTTCGTCCATTTGTTAATATCTTATGCTATTTCTTTTCTTAGGGTTTCATAATTTGCTTTGTAAAGATCCTTAACCTCTTTTGTTACGTATATTCCTAGGTATTTCTTTTCTTTATTTTTTTTTTGAAGCTACTGTTCAGGGAATTGTGTCCTTGATTAGCTTCTCATCTTAGCTGTTATTGGCATATACATAGGCTGCTGATTTGTGGACATTGATTTTATATCCTGAGGCATTGCTGTATTTTTTTTTTTTTTTTTTTTTTTTTTTTAGACAGAGTCTCATTTTGTCACCCTCGGTAGAGTGCTATGGCGTCATAGCTCACAGCAATCTCAAACTCTTGGGCTTAAGAATTCTCTTGCCTCAGCCTCCCAAGTAGCTGGGACTACAGGTGCCCACCACAGCTCCCAGCTATTTTAGAGGCAGAGTCTCACACTGGCTCAGGCTGGTCTCGAACCTGTGAGCTCAGGCAATCCACCCACCTCAGCCTCCCAGAGTGCTGGGATTTCAAAGGTATGAGCCACCATGCCTGGCCTGCTGTAATTTTTTTGTCACTTCTGGGAGTCTTGTGATTGTGTCTTTGGGGTTTCCTAAGTATAAGATCATATTGCTGGCAAAGAGTGAGAGTTTGACATCCTCTGCCCCCATTTGGATGCCCTTTATTTCCTTCTCTTGCCTGATTGTATAGGCTAGAACTTCTAGCACTATGTTGAATAGTAGTGGTGATAGAGGACAACCTTGTCTGGTTCTAGTTTTAAGTGGAAAAGCTTTCAGTTTTACTCCATTCAGTATAATATTAGTTGTGGGTTTGTAAATAGCATCGATCAATTTAAAAATGTGCCACCTATGACTATATTCTTCAATATTCTAATTAGAAAAGGATGCTGAATTTTATCAAATGCTATTTCTGCATCTATTGAGAGGATCATATGGTCTTTGTTTTGCTTCTGTTGACATGGTGAATTACGTTTATGGACTTGCATCCCCTGGTATGAAACCTACTTGATAATGATGAATGGTTTCTTTAATGTATTCCCTAGGATTTTATTGAGAATATTTTCATCTATATTCATTAGTAAAGTTGGTCTGAAATTCTCCTTTTTGGTTGGGCTTTTCCTGGTTTTGGTATTAGGATGATGTTTGCTTCATAGAACATGTTGGGGAAGAGTCCTTCCTTCTCAATTTTTCGGAATAATTTCTGTAGTATGGGTATAAGCTCTTCTTTGAAGGTTTGATAGAATTCTGGTATGAAGCCTTCTGGACCTGGGCATTTTTTTGGTGGGAGATTTTTTATTGTTTTTTCAATCTCAGTTCTTAAAATTGGTCTGTTCAAGAGAACTATTTCTTTATGATTAAGTCTAAGGAGAGGGTGTAATTCCAGGTATTGATCCATTTCCTCCACATTGTCAAATTTCTGGACATAGAGTTTCTTGTAGTACTCAAAGATGATCTCTTATATCTTTGTGGCATCTATTGTTATTTCCCCTTTATCATTTCTGATTGAGGTTATTAAAGATTTTCCTTTTCTGTTTCTAGTTAATCTCATCAGAGGGCTATTGATTTTATTTATTTTTTTGAAAAAAACACTTTTTGTTTCATTAATTTTCTGAATGATTCTTTTATTTTCAATTTCATTAATGTCTGATTTAGTTTTGGTTATTTCTTTTCTTCTGTTAGGTTTGGGATTAGATTGTTCTTTTTCCAATTTCATAAGATAGTTCATGAATTTGTTTATGTGTTTGCTTTCTGTTTTTTGAATGTAGGCATCTAATGCAATAAATTTCCCTCTTAAGACTGCTTTTGCTATATCCCACAGGTTTTGGTAACTTGTGTCTTCATTGTTGTTATGTTTGAGAAATTTCATGATTTCGTCTTTTATCTCTTCCTGAACCCAACTGCCCTTCAGCATGAGGTTGTTTAATTTCCAAGTCTTTGTGTGAATGTTTTTGTTGGAGTTGCTTTTCACCTTTATTGCCTTGTTGGCTGAGAAGATACAAAGTATAATTTCTATTCTTTTAATTTTGTTGAGGTTTGATTTGTAACCTAGGATGTGGTTGATTTTGGAGTATATACCATGGGCTGATGAGAAAAATGTATATTCTTTAGCTTTGGGATGGTATGTTCTATGTATGTCTACTCATCCCATTTGTTCTAGGGTCACATTTAAGTCCTTTGTATCTTTGTTTAGTTTCTGTTCAGAGGATCTGTCCAGTTCTGTCAGAAGGGTATTAAAGTCCCCAACTATTATGCTGTTATGAGTTATTATATTGCTCAGAACCATCAAGGTTTGTTTCATAAATCTGGGAGCATTTAAGTTGAGTGCATAAATATTTAACATTGAAATGTCTCTGGTTGTATTGTTCCTTTGACCAGTATAAAGTGTCCATCTTTGTTTTTCTTAATTTTAGTTGCTTTAAATCCGCTTGTATCTGAAAATAAGGTTGCAACCCCTCCTTTATTCTGATTTCCATTTGCTTGAAATACTGTTTTCCATCCCTTAACCCTGAGTCTTGATTTGTCCTTCAAGGCTAGATGTGTCTCCTGCAGACAGCATATGGATGACTGGTACTTTTTTGTATAATCAGCCAACCTATGCCTCTTCAGTGGCGAATTCAGTCCATTGACATTTATTGAGAGAATTGATAAGTGTGGTGGAGTTCTATTCATCTTATTTTGTGAAAGTCCATTGTGTAGTTTTATCCTTTGCACCATTGTGGAAGCTAAGTTTTGACCTTTAGCTTCTGGACATTTGCTTTACTGGTGGTCCATTGTGATGGTCAGTGAATAGGTCTAAATATTTCCTGTAGAGCTGGTCTTGTTGTGACAAATTTCCTCAGTGCTTATATATGTGCAAAAGATTTGATTTCTCCATCAATTTTGAAGCTTAGTTTAGCATGATACAGAATTCTGGGCTGAAAATTGTTTTGTTTAAGAATGTTGAAGGTGGATGACCATGCTTTTCTGGCTTGGAAGGTTTCAATTGAAAAATCTGCTGTCATCCTAATGGCTCTGCCTCTGTAGGTCAGTTAGCACTTACTCCTAGATGCTTGCCAAACTTTTTCTTTCACCTTGACTTTGGACAGGTTCATTACAATGTCTTGGAGAGGCTCTGTTTGAGTTAAGGTGACCTAGGGTTTGATATCCATCTGAAAGGAGTGCATTGGGGTCTTTAGTAAAACTTGCGAAGTTTTCATTTATGATAGTCTCCAGTAGGGCTTCCATTCCTTTGGGACAATCTTCTTTCCCTTCAGGAATCCCTATTATTCATATGTTTGAATGCTTCTTGGAGTCTCATCATTCTCTAAGTGTTTGTTCTGCTTTCTCTCTCTTCTTTTCTGCCTCTTTAACTACTTGGGTTAACTCGAAAACTTTGTCCTCTAGCTGTGAGATTCTTTCTTCTCCATGGTCTAACCTATTTTTTTATACTTTATACTGCATCTTTATATTCCCTGATTGTCTCCTTCATTTCCTTAAGCTCAGCCATATCCTTTCTATATTCTACATATCCCTCGTCCAACTTTTGGTTCTATCTTTCCATTTTTGTGTCCGTTCCGTTTAATTGTCTTTATCATCCATGTTTCAAATTCCCTTTCTGTCAAGTCTGTTAATTCTTTGTAGTTGGAGTCTTCTGCAGTAGCTGCGTCATGGTCCCTTGGGGGCGTTCCTCTATTTTGGTCTTTCATGTTACCCGAATTTTTCTGTTGCTTCTTCCACATGTGTTCTTTCTTCTTGTTCACCTCCTTGTCTTCCTTTTTCCTTTTCACTACCTCCTTGGCTTCAAATTAATTTGTCTCAGAGCTTAGATTTTGAAGCGGCCTCAGCCTGAGCAAAGCCAAACTCTTCCTCATGGCCAAAATAACAGAAGTCCTTACTCTTGATGACAGTATGTTGCAATATGTCACTGGGACCACAGGTGGTGCTGTAGTTTTTTTAGAAGACAGAGAGCACAGCCAGCAACCTCTATGGTCCTTTTTCTCAACTTAGTTGCCTTTGGGGATCACCTGATTGTTTCCTCAGCATACCAATCTTGCTTGGTTAGGTTCTTAAAGTTCACAAGAATCCTTCAGGGGCAGGCATTACAGTGCCCTCTGACTCCAGTTCCTGTGGGGTTCAGGAGTCCCTCAGCTTATCCCAAGAGTAGAGTTCTGATCCCAGCAGGCAGAATTAAGATGGCAGTGCTTTATACTCCTGCTAAGGCCTTCTCATGACCTCCCCATACTGGAAACTCCCTGGCCTCCAAGACCTTCTCAGTATGGCTACATTGCCAGCCACCAAACCTATGGCAAATCCATGCCAACTGACATTAGATCTGGTTGCTGCATACTATTCGAGTCCATCTACTCTTCCAAACTTTCCACTCAAACACATAGCTTGCCCCAACAACTGGACAGGCTTTCTCCCATCCTGAACCTATGTGGTGGGCCAGCCAATCCCTGCAAGTCATAGTCATGTCCCTAATTCATCAGATATCCACCATTTTGGATCAAACGCTGTATCTAGCTCACCATCTCCTCTCTGTGCTCCCTGAGCTATGACTCTGAGTAAGGTCCCTGAACCAGATATGGCTGGGTTCTCTCTTTTCCCCCAGTCATTCTAGGAGAGCTCAGCTGAATGATCCTTCTGGTCTGCTATCTTGCTTTGCCCCCCTGAGAGAACTCTTGATAGAGAAACCTTGTGTGATGCTGCATTTAGATCACTAAACCAGCTGGGTTAAAGGAAATCAACTTATGGAGCTTTTGGCAAAAAAAAAAAAAAAAAAAAAAAAAAAACCATCAAACTTATTTTTTCAAAAGTGGTTGTCTGTGCAGCAGTGTCTCCTTTGTGTCCACTCCAAAACATACATACATACAAACACATATACACCCCCAAACAGAAGTCCAGGATGTGGTTCACTAGAAGGAAGACATTTCTAGTGGTTTTGGATTATTTCATAGGAGAATAGGTGGCCTTGTGAAGTACTGAGCTTTCCATCACTGCAAGGGTTTCCCTGTCCAGTTGTGGTGCCAAAAAGATTCCTGCATCCTCTTTGGCTTATTTGCTCATAAATCAATTTCAACCCTAGGATTCTAGTTACACTACTGTATAAATATAGTTTTCCTTATAACCAAATTGAATTCAGCTAGAGTGTAAGTTTCTTGTCAATCTCTGAACAGAAATACCATCCAGGTGGCTGATATCAAGGGGAAAAGACAAAGGACACTCAGCTGGGCCTGGTAGAAGGACAGCTTCCTGGAGTGAGCAGAGATACACTGTGGGGTTGGGAGTAAAGGAGGGATCTTTGTTAAGAAAGAGAAAATAGAAAACTGCCAGATTCTGAAGGGCACTTACCACAGCAGACTCTAGTGTGGAGAAGTGTAAGAGAAAGCCTGTATCCTGAGTCCTAAGAATCGCCTTGGACCCTACTAGGTGATCCCAGAGGGCTCACATCCCTCTTAGCTTATCTCAACCTTCCTTACTGTTCAAGTGAGACCCTAAGTGTGTTCTGTTCAGGTGAGAGATCTTCCCCCTTAAACTTTTGCACAGTGAGCCACTGCCAGGACCTAGGCATGGGTTGTAGGGCCTCAGAATATATGAAAGATGCCCCTTCCTGCCCGTTCCCTGCCTAACTCCAGGTCCTAATATCCTACTTCCCAGAGCCCACCCTGAGGATTTTAAAGTGGCAACTGCTTCATCCTTCAGGGAAGGAAAAGGTTCCTCCAGTGATTTGAGAGATCCATCTGTGACACAGAGGATCTGGGGGAGATTTGGGTGCAATGAACTTATAAAGAGTTCACCCAGGCCAAGTTTGGTGAAGCCACAATGGCTCCCTGGGATGTATGATCCACAAGCATGATGTCACAGTGGGATTTGGAAGTGTGGCTAGCTGGTACCTTTCAGTTCATTTCTTTTTGGACTTTGAAAGACTGAGCCCTTTCTCTCCATTTTTCTTATCCCAGCCAGGGGAGGATGAGATGGAGCTGGTCCCATGACTTTTCGTATATTTGGAAAGTGAACTCGGCGACCCTTCTCAAGGACAGGAACAGAGATGACCACAAGTCCAAACCTGTAAGAAAATACCAGTTAGAAAGAAGGATGTACATTTTTTAAAACCCACTGTGGTGTAATAAGTATTCAAATCATTATACTTTATTTACATACCAGGTACAAACTATGTGGTCATCAGAGAGAAGCAAGGGACTTAAGGGGACCTAAGCAAGGAATCCTTCAAGGTGAAGAAAGGTTGAGGCCCTGAACAGATTTTTCACAACTGGTAGAAACTGTCAGGAGAGAGGGAGCTGGCAAAGTATTAGAAGTGGTGGGAACAGCATTGAAATAGCCTGGAATAGGCAGGCCTAAAGCAGGAACCTGGCATGGAAGTGTTAGCTGGGAGATGTGGGAGGAGATGGGGGTTTCTCATGGCTACCTCAAACTCAGGATGTGCTCTTAATCCTGGGACCCCTTCCCGGTCTGAGGTTCTTGTCTCTCCTTTTATTCTTTAAAAAAAATAAATAAGTGGGGGTGAACTCCAAACCTGTGTGCAATATCCTATCAATGGAGGACATCTGTGGCAAAGAGGAAGAAACATGGTGTGCGTGGTAGTGTGTTGTCCTTGCCTTTCCCCTCATTTTCTATCTCTCTCCCTAACTCCTACCCTGGTATCCTGGACTCTGCTTCTGTCCCCTTCAGTGGCTGCCTCTTAATACACCTGTCTGCCATTGCCTGATCTCTTTTATCTGCCTCTTCACCCTAATCGGAGTCTTCCTTCTCCCTTTGCTCAGGAACAAGACGCTCCTCCACGTGCCCAGTCAAGAGTCGGTGTGGGAGCTGGTGGCCTGGCCCAAGTCCTCCAGCAAGCAGGCATCATGGTGGGAAGACGTGTATTTCTCTTTGCCCCGCCTCCCTGGGACATACCTCTGTGAGTACAGCCTGGGGACAAAGGTGATGGCCCACCCCAGGCCCACCATGGCCTCCAGGTCCACCCTTCAAGCTTTTCCCTCCTTGTCATCTAAAGAGGATCTCATCTCTTTGGGGGACCAGCCTCAGATGAAGCCTCCATCAGCTTCTCATATGAAGACCCCCAAGGTAGAGCCAAGTCTTCGAACTAAGACCAGGTCTCAGCCTTCCCACAAGGGGTCCAGTGCCTCCCAGGCCTTGCAACAACTGGTCCCAATAGCAGTTTGGCCTTCGATTATTATCAACTTCCCTGCCAAGAGCTTGCCTCTCAAGGGCAGACACCTACCCTCTGCCACAGAGGGTTTCTCTCTCTCTCTGGCTGCCATCCCCTTACCCTACATTTTTCCAAAATAAATATTTTTGTTAGATCTGCAATGGTCTACCTCTTCTGCCCCAAAAGAAAAGAGAAGATAGACACAATCTCAGGCATTTTCATTTTCATTATTTCATTTAATCTTCACAATAGCCCAAAAAGGTTGAAAATATGTCATATTGTATAGATGAGACAACTGAAGTTCAGAGATGTTACTTGACAAAGTGAGAGAGTAAAGATTTGATTTCAGATCTGAGTCTGAAGCTCATGTCCCTTTCTCTGAGTCCCACAACAATATTATCCTTTAGGCAGATCAATGATAATACAGTGGACAAAAGACAGGGAACTTGCAGGACCTTGAATTCTATCGATTCAAGGTGCCTACTATATCTGTCAGCTTTCCTTTGACTGATGACTTAAGGACAACTCTTCCTATGTCTCCACAAAGAAATTTTATCCCCTCACCCCTCCTGTGGTCCTCAGGCCACCAAACCCACATACACACACACCCCATCCCTAATTCTTCTGGCCAAGGTATGCAGCATGAAATTCAGGTGTTTTCTCTCCTATTATTTACATCACTTTCTTCAAAACTTAGTCCATAACTAATTGCAATATGGGGACCTAATTAGAATCTTGTGACACAATTGAAAATTTGAACACAGGATGTTTGTCGCTCTTAAAGACTTAGTTTTTTAAATAATGTACCCCTTTTTAGAACAGTTTTGGGTTTACAAAAAAACCGAAAAAAACAGTATAGAGAGCACCCCCAAATCCCCTATTGTTAACATCTTACATTAGTATACAGTACATTTCCACTCAATGTTGAGTTCACAATTAATGAACCAATACCAATACAGTAATATTAACTAAAGTCCCTAGTTAATTGACATTTCCTTAGTTTTAACCTAATTTGGGGGATTCCAGGATCCCCGCCAAGACACCACATTACTTATCGTTATCACGTCTCCTCCTGAGGCTCCTCTTTGCTGTGACCAGTTTCTTCAACTTCCCTTGGTTTTGATGACCTTGACAGTTTCAAGGAGTACTGGCCAGCTATTTTGTAGAATGCTTCTCTATTGGAGTTTTTCTCATGACTGGACTAGGGTTATGGGTTTTAGGAAGGAAGATGGCAGAGGTAAAGTGCCATTTGTGTCACATCATATATAGGGTGTATATTGTTGATGTGTTTTGTGACCGTTGATGTGGACTTAGATCACCTGGCTGAGACAGTGTTTATTAAACCTCTTCCCTGTAAAGTCAGTCTTTCCCACCACCCCTTTCCATACTGTACCCTTTAGAAGGAAGTCACTACGCACAGCCCACACAGCTTAAAGACTGGGAGTTCTGTTCTCCCTCCTTGAGGGCAAAAAGTAACTACATAAATTATTTGGATTCCTTCTGCATGGGAGATTTCTCTCTTCTCCTCCATTTATTTATTTATTCAATTATTTATATCAGCATGGACTTAGGGATATTTATTTTATGCTTTGGGTAATAATCCAATACCAGTATATTTATTTTGTTGCTCAAATTGTTCCAGCTTTGGCCTTTGGGAGCTATTTCACTTGGCTCCTGTGTCCCCTTGACATACCCCCATCAATGTGGGATTTTTGTTTTGGCTTTTGTTTTGTTTTGTTTTAAGCACTTCCATGCTTTCTGGCACTATAAGATACTCCAAACTTGGCTTGTATATTTTCTGCCCTAGTCCGAGAATCAGCCATTTCTCCCTGGTTGGTTTTTTTGGAAACCTAGATCTCGGTGCTGGATCTATTGTAGCCATCGGAGTTAATGACTTAATTCTAATTTTTTTAATGTGCTAATAGTCTTGGAGTTATTTTTAAAGAGCTCTTACCTTTTTTAGATACATATGAAATATTTATGACTGAAATAACATCATGTCTGTGATTTGCTTTAAAATAATTTGGGGAGAGATAGGGGAATATGGAAGAAACAAGCTTGGCCGCGGATTGCTCGCTCTTGAGGCTACGAGATGGGTTACATGGGAGTTGTTTATACCATTCCATCTATTTAGTATATATGCTGGCAATTTTTAGAGTAAACAATTTTAAATATTAAATCTCAATCTTACCTCCTCTAGAAGGTGTTCTTGGCTGCTCTCACATGCTCTGATATTCACTCCTGTCTCTTGCTGGTGTTTTCACCCTTTCTTTGTTGGTGGGGTGCTCTGTGGGTCTCCCAGGCCTCTGCCCACTGCCTGCCTGACAACAGGTTTCTCCTCACAGTGGTGCATCATCGCAGCATGTCCCCATTGGGGTGCTCTATGTGAGAAAGAAACAGCTCCCCCCAAGCCTGCCCAAGTGCTGCAGTGGGGCAGGCCCAGTGCCAGGCGTCTTCATGGGTGCAGTGTCAGATTGTGCCTCCTCACAGTGGTCCTAGAAAGCCAGCATGATCCCTACCCTGAGTTTACAGGTGAAGAAACTGAGGCTAAGGGGGCCATACAACACCCACAACCATGTGGCTCCCAATAGGCAGAATCTCTCCCGTCTGAGCCACCCTAGGGAGAGTGGACGGATGTGCTAAGTGCTCTCCAGTTGCTCCTCAGCATCTGCTCTCCAACCTGCTCTTCCCCTGGACCCAGAGGCTGCCCCCTCTCAGACTGCACCACTTAGCAATCTCTGGTGAGCAGCCTCCCTTTGGGGTCTTGGATTTGGCCAATGGAGGCACCAGCAAAAGATTAGAGGATGAGAAAAGGAAGCCAGAGTGTCTGTTCCCCTAGCATCCCCCAACGGCACAGGTCTGGCAGTGGCCATGGTCCTAGGGGACCGCCCTCTTCTCTGGCTCCTGGGAGCTGCCACTTCCCCTTGTCCTTTCAGGTGGGAGCTCTCAGCTTCCCACTCTGTGTGGCATCCCTGGTTGGGTCCCTGCATTACGTGCTTCTCAGGCCTCCTGGGGTGGGACCCCGCTGGTACCGGGGGCTTCACTGAGGAAGGCTCTACTCAGAGCTGCTGGTCTGAAGAAGACCAAACTGCACAGTCCTGGCCACTGTGCTGACGAGTCAGGAAAGGTCCAAAGCCGAGGATTGGGGGCAGGAGGAGATTTGGTTTACAGCTGAGATCCTTTAGATAAACATGCTGGGGTTTTTTTCTTCCCCATTCTATGTTGCTGTCCCCAGGTATTTTCCTGTCACTGAACCTCTGGCTCTTTTATTCCCTGTTCTCCCTCTCTGTATTTGGCCCACTTTCCAATTTCTGTCTGCTTGAGCATCTGTCTTGTAATTCATCATTTCTACCTCTCGGTGTCAATCCTTTCCTTGGTGCCTTTTTGGTTCCTGCCTCTGATATCATCATCTGTCTGCCTGTCCCTCCCTCCAGCCTGTCTCCGCCTCTTTGATCCTGTCTGTCACTGTCTTTACCTTTGAAATCTCTCCCTGTTTCTGCCCCTATTCCATCCTGTCCGTCCCTGCCCCTCTGGCTCACTCTCTCTTGTCCCTTGGCCTGCCTCTGCCCATGGCTTTCTCTGTGACCTGGGAAGGTGTTGTCCCATCAGGGTCCCAACAGGAAACCAAACTTGCTCCCAATTGGATCAAATGAAGAAACTTAAAGAAAAGCATGTTTCTAGAACTAAGGGGAGGAACTAGGGATGTTGAGGCACCAGAGACTAACACTGCTGGAGCCAAGGACCACCCTGGAGAAAGGGGAGCAAAAGTGCTGTGTGTGGCCAGGGAAGGCTGGAGCCCAGATGAGGAGCTGCCCGGCAGGAGCCATGGTCTGGAGAGCCACAGCCACACTAGAGATGGGCTGAGTCTCTCCTCCCACCCTTGGCACCAAACCCAGCAGGAAGGCCGAGGGCTCCACCTCCCTGGCCACACAGCAGAGTACAGAGGGTGAGCACCAAAGAGGACAGCCAGCACATTGGGTGCTCTTCTCAGAGCAGACCCTGGCTGAGCAGACCCCTTGGTCATCAACCTCCAGGGTAGCTTCCTAGCCCCTCCAAAGCCCTCCAGAGCACCAGTGTCTGAGGAGCTGAGGTAGGCGGTCTCAGCCCTGCTCTTTACTGTCAAGGCCATACATTTCTCAGATCTCAAGTAAGAAGATGTTCTGCTCCTGTCCCTCTGCTCCGACCAAATCTCTGCTTTGCTGGTATTTTAGTTAGGATTCAGTTTTTGCAAATGTCAGAAAATCCAAGATAACAGTTGCTAATAAGAAATAAAAATTTACCGTACATACTCGAGTATAAGCCAAGTTTTTTCGGCACAAAATTTGTGCCAAGTTCAGGTTTTTCAGCACAAATTTTGTGCCAAAAAAACTCGGCTTATACTCGAGTATATACGGTATTTCTCTCACACATTTAAAAATCCCATCTATAGGGGCTGGACGCAGTGGCTCACGCCTGTAATCCCAGCACTCTGGAAGGCCAAGTGGAGTAGATTGTCTTGAGTTCACAGGTTCAAGACCAGCCTGAATGAGACCCCACCTCTAAAAATAGCCAGGTGTTGTTGTGGGCACCTGTAGTCCCAGCTACTCGGGACACTGAGGCACAGAGACACAAGACACAGAGAATCGCTTGAGCCTAAGAGTTAGAGGTTGCTGTGACCTATGACACCAGGCACTCTACCAAGGGTGACAAAGTGAGACTCTGTCTTAAAAAATAAAATAATAAAATAAAAATCCCATCTATAGGAAGCTCAGAGTTAAGTGAGTAGATTCACAAAGTCCTCAGAATTCCAGGCTTCTTCTATTCTTTTGCTTTTCCTTAGTATAAGGATTCTACCTCATGGTCCAAGAGAACTACTTAGGCTCCAGCCATCACATCTACATTTCATTTAGCAGCAAATGAACCTTAAGGGATTCTCCTCCATTTACTATTTCCTGGAAGTCCCACATGCTTCCATACGGCCCATATCCTGGCAGAGAACCCTGGCCATGCCCAGTCACCGAGGACCCTGGGAAACAGCCTTTATTCTAGAGTGGGAAAATACACAGCAAAAGATTTGAGAATTTTATTACTAAGGAAAAGGAGGATAAGAGTGGATGCTGGAGTTAACTACTAGCAGTTTCCACCAGAACTGTAATGTTTGGGACTGTAGGACTTGGGTGTTGAGGAAGCAGAGGGCAAGGGTGGGTGCATTAGCAAAGTGTTAAAGAAACACAACACAACCTCTGGCCCTCTACTCTCTTCCCTCAGGGAGCCTGTCCCAGGAAGTCTTCCCAACAGCTACAGCTAGAGCCAGCTTCCCTTCCTGCTGTCACATTTATAGCCACAGCAATCAGTCATGACACACTCACTGAAGCCATCTCCTTGTGGCCCAGATCTCCCCTTCTCAGCAGCTTTGGCCATGATTATAGGTGCCTCTGAAGCCGAGTCCTCCCCTAACTCCCCCAGGACCCCTCTGCCAGCCCCTCCTGCCCGCAAGCCTGCTAGCTCCTGCTTCCTGCTGCCTCTCCTGACTCCAGCTCCGAGTGCTGGTCTTCCTCCTGGCCCAGGCCAGACCTTTTGTTCTCTATGCACATCTTTTCCTGGCCACCTTCAGGAGCTGGATTTAAAGTTTCCCTATGGCTTTAAAGACCCTAAGATTTTGTCTCCAGCCCTAACCTTCCCTCGAAATTCATTTTCCCAGCTGTTCACTTCCCATCTTCATGGACATCTCAGATGTAATATAACCCAAGCAGAGTTCCTCCACAGGCCTCTGTGCACTTTCCCACCCGGGAAATGACACCCACATCCACCAAAACACTCCAATCTGAAGCTTAGCTGTCCTCTTTGGTTCCTCCCTTCTGCTCAGCCCTCATCTCCACCTCATCAGCCATTCCCACTTCCCACTTGGTCAACTCCATCCTTATCTCACCACTGTGTCTACTCCCACCTTAGGCCAGTCCCTCTGACAGGCAGCCTGCCCTCTGCCCAGCCTCCACTGGCCCCTGCTCTCACCTTTGTCCTGGTCTATCCCTTCTTCATGGAGCACAAAGACAGCCTTTGGTGTCACTCCTCTCTTTCCAGTGACTTCTGACTGCACTTTCAAAAGCTCAATGCCTCACCAGTGCTGACCACATCCAGAGCGGTCTCTTGTCCCCCACTCCATCTTTTGCCATTCTCCCCTCATTCCCTGCAGTCTTTGCCTCACCAGTTTTTTTGGGGGGGTTTTCTTTTATCAGTTTAGTAAACAAGTCAGGATCTTTCCTGCCTCATTACACTGCATCTTCTACCCTTTCTGACTGTCACGCTGTTCCCAAACCCTTTCTCATCCTGTGGGCTTCAGCCTACATTCATCTATCAGCCCAGCCCTTTGCTAATTTTCTTCCTTTTCCTCCGTTACTCACCATGATTTTGCATTGGTTTCGTGTGTTCATGGACTTTCTTTTTGTCTTTGTCACTTCACTAGAATGGAAGCACCATGAAGGCAGGAAATGTGCTCATCTGCTTAGCACAAGTGGTCCAGCACTGGCTGTGGCCCATAGAAGGTGTTCAGGAAATCTGCACTGGATCAAGACAGTGAATCCTTTTCTACCCCCCATCTTGCCCAACTCACTGCCAAGAAAACCACTGGAACTCAGCAAAGATACTTTTGGCCATTTGGTTAGCATCCTGAGCCATCCTCTGCACACATCCAGAGTTTTCCAGAGGCCTCAGCATCAGGGGTCTCTTTGAGCTTGCTCTGGGCAACCTCTCACCCACCTAACCCTTCCTCTCTCCCTTCTACTCCCCTGGTACACACATGGGCACTCACCAACAAGACTGGAATACAGCATCATTCATAAAGCACCTACTATGTGCCAGGTACAGCTTGTCCTTGCAACCAACTCCAGAGGATAGATTACAAAACATGAGGTTTTTTTCCAAATGAAAAGCTTATGGCCCAGAGGGACTAAATAATTTGCTCAAGATCACATGAATGAGTGGTAAGATAGGGATTCAAGTCCAGGGCAGTTGGATCCACTTGAACTACAACAGGTTACCAGGTGTGGCTATAGCAGAGCTCTGAACTCTCCCTCCCACAGCATGTCCAACCACCCTTGATACCCTTCTTTCCCTTCAGCCTTGACATTCCACCAGGAGCAGGAAACAAAGAAACAGAAGACAGAAAATCGAAGTGATTTGTGGTAGTGGATGTAGATTTAGTCTTGGGCAAAGACAGAGCTCTTGCTTCTGGTGGGAGCGTTGGTGAAAGGAGAGGTTGATGAGGAGGTGTGACTACCCCAAATTCTGAATGCCTGGGCCTCCTTTCCTTGCCCATTACATGGCTATGCTTGGAAGGTTTGGCACTTTTCCCTGGGGCCGGGAAGCAAGGTAGCCTTTTCCTGTCCCTGACCTGCAGCTCCCTCACAGCTCACCTGCCAGGGTGCCCTAAGATTGAGGGATGGGGGGTGAGGTGGGAAGAGAAGGAGAAAGTCACTAGGGAATGGGAGATGGCAGCACCCCCCACAGACAAGGGGCCTTTCCAGGGAGGCAGTTCTTTCAGTGTTAGGGAGAGAAGGTGTAGAGAGAACAGTCCCAAAGCCAGGAAGGAGGCAGCAGGGAGGTCCGGCAAGTGCTAGAGTGAGAGGCCTCGTCTGACAGATCCAGGGGGCATATCCTGGGAGGGAGAACTGTCAGAAGTGGCCCCCCTGCCCTCCTCTCTCCCAGAGTCTGGCCCTGTCCAGCCCAGCCTGCAAAGGGGAGTGGCAAAAGCCCTGTCACCAGGAGACCCTCTGTACTGCCAGCTTTCTGCTTTTTTTTTTTTTTTTGCAGTGGAACAAGCTCCTATCTAATCTGCAGCCTCTAGCTCCCAGGCCTAATAAGAATGCAACCCCCTCCTTGGGCCTCAGGCCTGTGGAGCAGGGATAGTAGGAAGGGAGACGGGGAGGTGTGGGTGCCCCTCACATGGGCCAACCTAAGGGTCGGTTAGGACTGGCAACAGACCCTTGTACAAATATCAGACCCCAGCCCCACCCAGCCTTGGGGAAAAGTAGTGAAAACCAAGCATGCAGGTCAAAAGGCAAGGTCAGGTTAGTCCTTGGCATCCCTGAGTGCCTTCCCGTCTGGCAGGACTCTCTCCCTGCCCATGGGTGGGTCTACCACCCCACCCCAACGCTCATTCTGCGGGGCCTTCTCCTTCCAGCTTGCATCAGGGGAGGGGCTACAATCATCACGCTCAGAAAACCTCAGTTCTGGCCAGGCACGGTGGCTCACACCTGTAGTCCCAGCAGTCTGGGAGGCTGAGGTAGGTGGATTGCCTGAGCTCAGGAGTTAGAGAGCAGCTTGAACCAAAGCCAGACCCTGTCTCTAAAAAATAGGCCGATGTTGTGGCAGGTGCCTATAGTCCCAGCTACTTGGGAAGCTACAAGGGGATCATTTGAGCCCGAGAGTTTGAGGTTACTATGAGCTATGAGTCCATAGCACTCTATCGTGGGTGACAAAATGAGACTCTGTCTCAAGAAAAAAGAAAGAAAGAGAGAGAGAAAGGAAAGGAAGGGAAGGGAAAGGAAAGAAAAGGAGGAAGGAAAGAAAGAAAGAAGAAAAGGAAGGAAAGAAAGAGAGAGAAAGAAAGAAAGAAATCTTAGTTCTCATCCCAACCTTAATTCTTGGTATCTGGGGGGGTTTGGGCAAGTTGCTTAAATTCTCAGAGCCTCAGTTTCCCCATCTCTAAAATGTCACCTTTAAAATTCATAGTCCCAGGAGCCAAACTGACTTCATGATGTTAGTGAGGACCCAGGGACAGGATGTCTGAGAAGCCAAAAGCATCTCACAGAGCTCTTTTTTCCAGGGCCTGGCAGCCCTAGTGAGCTTCCTGGAGGAGGAGGTGGGAAGAGCAGAGGGGCCAGTAGGGGTGGCTGTGAGTGCCACTGAGCCCATCAACTTGCTGGGGCTGTGGGGAGGGGGTACCAGTCCTGACAGGACAATGTGCGGTCTGTGTGCTAACACCCTCCCAGTCTTTTGCACGGCCCAGCCCCGGGACCCCAGGGCCCCAGGGCAAGACCCTCAGGACTTGGGCTGCACCTAACAGTGTCTCTACTTTCCACCCCTCAGGCCCCTCCTGACCCATCCCAGGCGGGCTGGTCTCCCGTTGGGGGGCCAGGGGCCAAGAATGGGCGAGTCAACTGGGGCAAATTAACACGTAGGAAAACACCCCAGCACCTGGAGAAACAGGAGCCAGGGCTGGGGGAGGGTGGCCAGAGCCTTGAAAGTCAGAACCCGAAAGGAGCGATAATTCACCCAAGTGTCCTGTGGCCTCCTGCCTGCTCCCCACCCCCGCCTCACAGCCTCTGGTTTCAAAGGCGGACAAACAGCACACTGTGCTGGGCCATGGCTCCCTTGCTAAATCTTCCTGTCTTCAAGTTCTTGTAACTTGAACCAGCAGAGCTGACCCTCCCTCGGAGGCCTTAAGGGTATGAGAAGGGGGAGAGAACAGAGGGAGGGTAAGAGAAGGCGGGAGGAGGTGGGGAGAAGGGTTCTGACCGGTCCAGCTGGGGCCTCAGTCCTCACCCATCCCATCTGGACCAGACAGCCTCTGGGCCCCACCTCTGGCCAGCTGCTCTCTGCCCTACGCTGTGGTCTCTCTGTGAGGGATTGCTTTAGAGGAGCCTTTGCTTTCACATGCACTGCAGCTTTGCAGTGTGTTTGTGATTCTAGATGCTTCGGAGTGTGAGCAGTGTGAGTTTGTGTGTGTAAGGGGATGGGGAAACCTCAGCATGTGGAAAAGTCATTTTCAAGCTTGAGTTGGGAGCAGACAGAGATCATGGGAAGATGAGGGCATCCCTCCTGGGGTTGAGGGAGGGGGGCTCAGGCTATAATAAAGTAGCTGGGGAGGGGCTCCTACAGCCGCACGTACCCCTGGTCTGAGGCAGCGCTTGTCCAGAATCCTCTACAGCTCCTCTAACAACTGAGGATGCCTGTGCTGGGTGGAGGGGTGGAGGATGGAGTCCAGGAAATTCCTCCTCCTGGGGTTTCACCTGGAGATCTGGCAGTGGAGGATAAACACCCCCATCTTCAGTGGGGGCGCCTCTTCGCACCCTGGTTTGCTTCAAGGCCTAGAGTAGAAGTGTAATCAAAAAGCACATGGGAGCTCAAGGCTTCCGAGGACAGAGGACATTTAATTAAGCAGAAGCCCACTGAATCAGGGAAAGGGCCAAGATTGTATTATAAGGTGGGAGTACAATGACAGCAGGAGTGAGGGCAGGGCTAGGGCTACCGTTGAGTGAGGGGTAAGACAGTGAGATTTGAGGGTAAAGAAAGAGTCATGAGGGTGGGGTTAGGGGAGTACCAGGCAGAGTGAGGATGGATATGGAGTAGGAGTTAGGATTGAAAGTAGGGGAATATATTGGGACGAGTCATAATGGCAAGTACTGAGTTCATTCATTCAGTTTTCAACCAATGAATATTAATGGGGCCCTCCCATATGCCAGGTTTGCTCTACTCACTGGAAGTAATATATAGCAGTGAGCAAAGCATAAAACTCTGCCCACCCCCCGGAAGATGCATGCCAGGGGTAGAGGCAAATAATAAAAAGAATCAATCATATATGAAACAGAGGGGTTCTCAAATTGCGGCCCGCAGGCCTTGAGGTGGTGTGATTGTATTTGTTCCCGTTTTATTTTTTTACTTCAAAATAAGATATGTGCAGTGTGCATAGGGATTTGTTCATAGTTTTGTTTTTTTTTTTTAAACTATAGTCCGGCCCTCCAGTCTGAGGGACAGTGACCTGGCCCCCTGTTTAAAAAGTTTGAGGACCCCATAGAGACAAAACTGGGTGGGGGATAGGGAGTAATGGGGCACACATTGCAACATTAAATACAGCCTCGTCGAGATGGTGACATCTGAGTTTAAACCTCAAGGCGGTGAGGAAGCCAGCCAAGTGGTTATCTTGGTGAAGAGCATTCTGAGCAGAGGGAATAGCAAATTCAAAATCCCTGGTGATGTTCAAGAAACAGCTAAAAGACCATTGTGGCTGGATGGCAGAGGGTGGGGCACAGACAGAGATGAGCTGAAGGTGGAGTCCAGGTTAAAATCAGAGCTGAGATCTGCACCAGCTATGTCTTCTCCCTGTGAGTATTGGGAAGGTTGAAGGCACATGGACAGAGGCCCAGATGGAGGACGTGGTTAGGGAGACCACAAAGGGCACAAAGGAAGTGTAAGTCCAAGCTCCCCGGGTCTGTCTGGAGGAGGAGCCCTCTAGGTGTTGTGTTGGGCAGGGCACCTGACTTCGGGGCCTCTCCCATCTCATCAACGTCTTCCTCTCCAAAGCATGAGACACCACTTCACTTGGAGTTTGTCTTCAAGAACTTTGTCATCCACTCCCCCCCAATTTGTTTGCTAATAAAAAGATTGGGGGGGGCTGTCTCTTTTCCTCCTCATCACCTTCTCCAGATCACTGCCAGCACTCTCTTTCCCTTCTCTCTGCTGCCTGCTCCCTCTCCCTTTCTCTCCCTGAGAGCTGATACAGTTAATTGGAGCGTCTTGAAAGTGCACATTAACACACAGAGAGCCAAGGAGACGTCTTGGCAGCGAAATATCATTATCACTTCTTGAGCTCCAGCCAAAATCCCCTTGCGGTCAAAACACAATTCTTTAAACTAAACAATTAAAGATTTGTGCAAGTGTGGCTGCCATGAGGTATCAGGCTGGAAGCGGCTGGCCCTGCCAGTGTCAGCAGAAGTTAGCAACCTGCTTCAAGCTCCAAGCCAGGTGATGTGCCGAGGAGGAGAAACAGCAGACCCACAGTGGCAGGGGCCTGCTGCTAGGAACAACCTGTCCCCAAACCAGGACAGCTGCAGGTTTGAGACCCCAGAGGAAAACATGTAAGGCCCATCTAAGCTCACCCTACCCCCTTCAACATCAACCTTATAGCCACTTGGGAGTTAGCTAGCACAGGGCCCACTCCCTTCCATGGATTCTGAAATGCCAGACCCCAATCCTGTTCATTCCTTGCTCCTATCAGCCCATCTTTAGAAGTTCCATGCCTAGAATAAGAACCAGGGACACCTTGCCCTTGTGTCTGGGGCTGTGGCCAAGGGGTACTCAAGGTCACAGACAAAGGTCCCCTGATTCAGGGTACTGCACACTCTGTCATAGAGCCCTTTCCTTCTTAGAACCCAGGCTCAGGCTTGCCCTTCCTTCTGCTCTCTGACACAGCTGTGCCTGATCACGCACAGCGTCACACACATTAAATGGTCCAAGTTTGGATTAGAGAGATGCTGGGGCCATCACTCCATACATGCCCTGTTCGTGGTGTTTCCACCTGTGCAGACCTCAGTGTGGACACCACATATGGTCACAAGGCAAATCTGTGCTATGAATCTCACTGATGAGCTGCAGAGTTAATGTGGTGACACTGAGCAAGTTTCTCAGCCACAGTTCTAAACTCTATACCATAAAATTTGGGCTTGAAATTTGAAATATTCCTTTCAGTTGAAAAGTATCGTGGCTGTGATTGTACCAATTTCAAGGGCTGAGAATGTGCTTAGGCTACAGGCTCAGAAAACCTTCTTCCACATCTGGAAAAGTTCCTTTAGTGCTGTGCATTTCAGCAAACCAGTTGAATCAGACACTCACTGTGCCCTGACAAGACAAGTTTGGGAGATCAGAGACGGATCCCTCTGTCTGCAGCTATTTTGAAGTGTCCTTCAAGCTGCCAAGAGACTAAGTCTGGTGGAGCAAAGTCTCTGGAGCCAGACAGCCTAGATTCAATTGCAGGTCCCACTCATTAGCTCTGTGACTCTGGGCAAGATTCTTAATCTCTCTGTGCTGCAGATGACCCATCTGTAAAATGGAGTTAACAATAGTACCCACCTAAATATGTTAAAATATGGAAACTGAGACCAGATACAGTGGCTTACACCTGTAATCCTAGCACTCTGGGAGACTGAGACGGGTAGACTGCTTGAGCTCAGGAGTTAGAGACCAACCTGAGCAAGATCAAGATCACATCTCTTAAAAACTAGCCAGACATTGTAGCAAGCACCTATAGTCCCAGCTACTTGGAGGCTGAGACAAGAGGATCTCTTGAGCCCAAGAGTTTGAGGTTGCTATAAGGTATGACACCACAACACTCTACTGAGGGTGACAAAGTGAGACTCTGTTCAAAAAAATTTATATATATGCTGGAGCCAGGCACTGTGGTTCATGCCTGTAATCCTAGCACTCTGGGAGGCCAAGGTGGGTGGATTGCCTGAGCTCACAGGTTCGAGAACAGCCTGAGCCAGAGCAAGACCTCATCTCTAAAAATAGCCAGGTGTTGTAGCGGGCGCCTGTAGTCCCAGCTACTTGGGAGGCTGAGGCAAGAGAATCACTTGAGCCCAGGAATCTCAGGTTGCTGTGAGCTATGACTCCACGGCATTCTACAAAGGGTGACAAAGTGAGACTTTGTATATATATGTACATATATATATGGAAAACAGCACAGTGGCTCATGCCCATAACACCTGCAAAGGTGGGAGGATCACTTTAGGCCAGGAGTTTGAGGTTACAGTGAACTGTGATCAGGCCACTGTACACCAGCCTAGATGACAGAGCGAGATCCTCTATCTAAAAAATGTAAATTGGCCGGGTGCGGCGGCTCACATCTATAATCCTAGCACTCTGGGAGGCTGAGGCAGGTGGATTGCTTAAGCTCATTGAGTTCGAGACCAGCCTGAGCAAAAAGCAAGACCCCATCTCTACTAAAAATAGAAAAACTGAGGAAAGAGAATTACTTGAGCCCAAGAATTGGAGGTTGCTGTGAGCTGTGACGCCACAGTACTCTACCCAGGGCAACAGCTTGAGACTCTGTCTCAAAAATAAATAAATAAATAAAGTAAATAAAAAATTATGGAAACCAGAAAAGTGCCTGGCCCATAAAAAGCACTCAATGAACAGTAGCTTTTATTATTACTGTGGGTTTTCTAGTGGGTACATACAGCACCTTTCCTCCAAGTATGGCCTCAAAATTAATCACTTCTCCTTAAATTTAGAACTGATTCCTTGAATGTTAAATCTGGGATAGCCTAGGATAACTAATAGAATGTGGCAAAAGTGATTCTGACTGACTTCTGAGGTGAGGCAGAAAAAGCTTTCCAGCTTCTGCCTGGACCTCTTGACAGGTTCAGTATCAGGCACCACAAGGAAGCCCACCTACCCTTAGCCCACCGTGCTGTGAGGAAGCCCAGGTTAGCAACATAAAGAGAGATACTTGGCCAAGTACCTAATTGTTTCATCCACCCCTATTGAGATGCTGGATACATGAGTTGAGAAAGCAGTCTGGACACCCCACCCAATCCAGTGTTCAGACAGCACCAGTCCCAGCTGCCACCTGATTGAACCACAGAATAGACACCAAGCAAGAACCGCACAGCTGAGCATAGTCAATCTACAGAACTGTGAAAGATGGTAAATTTTTGTTTTAAGCAACTAAGTTTTAGGGTGGTTTTTTTCCACACCAAGGGGCCTTACAGTCAAGGTGAATCAGAGTTGGAAGGAGGAACCTTGCTTACTCTAATTTAAATCTAATCCCAAACAGATCACGATGTCACTCCCCTTCTCTCAATCCCACAATGGCCTCCTACCACACTTTGAATAAAATCCAAAGTCCTCCTACGGCCTGCCCAGGCCTTCCATATTCTGTGCCCCATTCTCCCTCAGACCTCATTCATCTCCTATCACTTTTTCTTCCCTTCTTCTGCTCCAAACACTCTGGCCACCAAGCCTTTCCCTGAACATGCTTAAAAGGCCTCTGCTTCAGGGCCTGGGCACATGTTCTTCCTCTGCCTGGAGTGTCCTCTACCCCCATTTCCTCACAGCTTACTCCTTTACCTTTTTCAAGTGTCTGCTCAAATGTCACCCCTTTGGGGGTCCTTTCCTGAAATAGTATACCTCAGTCCTCCCAATAGCCCATTCTCTCTTTGTACACTGATTTATTTTTCCTCGGGTTATCCCTTGCTGCCTGACACTATATCACACATTTACTTACACACTTATTGATTGCCTTTCTTCTGCATACTACAATGTAAACGTCCATGAGGTCAGGACTTTTGTCTGCTTGGCTAAAGGGCCTAGAATAGTGCATTACACACGGTAGCTATTAATATTTGCAGAATAAATGAAATCTCTCCACCCCAGCAAAAGGAACCGAGGCCTAGAAATATGACAGGGACGTGCCCAAAGTCACATCACAACTGAGCCTGACCCTGTCCCAGGCCTGTCTTCCCAAATGTCCCCATGTACACCTGCATTGCCCAGAACTACATTTTCTTTACCGCCCAGCAGCAGCAGCCACTCCTCTCTGTCACTCAGGCAGGCCAATAGCCCTCAGCTCTGCCAGTTGTTTCTGTCAAACGGTATTTATAATAAACCTTGTTTGAACTTTTGTCGAAGTGATAATAATAATAACACAATAATTATACAGAGTATATCGTACAACCAGCTGTATTTAATTAAAGCTGTAATTTTACTAAGAGGTTCTGGAAACAGAGTGAACCACAGGAGTTATACCACCCATACCCCTATATGGGGATTACATCGGCACAGGAGCAGGGTGGCTGGACCAGAGGCCCCAGAAGCCAGAGGCCATCACCAGTGCCCAGCTGCTGGAGTCTGGGGAACTGCCAATGTGAGGCCTCGCAAAGGGTAGAGACGGAGTGGCTTCAGGCCAAAGGCTGAGTCTGGAACTTCTCAGAACACGTGCACAGATTTCTTCTGACCTTCATTGGCTCACAGGGAAGTAGTTTCTCTCAAGACTGTGGAATACAGGGCTAAGGAGCCAAGAACACGCCAAACAGGAGCAAGGGAGAGGCCCACTGGCCTGAAATGAGAGGCCCAGCGTGTGGGACCAGGGGAAGAAGCTAGTGCCAGCCAAGAAACAGGCTTTCCAGGCATGGATTCAGTCAACATTTTGTTTCGTGCATATCACATGCCCAGCATTGTGCTAGGCACTAGGATTAAAGAGACAAAAGCCTTTGCCATGCTGAGTTTGAGTGAGCAAATAGCCTCAGATACTAACCACAACAGGAGCTCTCTAAGAAAAGATTGGTGGCCAAGAGTAACCCCTCAGGGGCCAGATTACTTAGGGCTCTGCCCTGCCCTCTAGGCATGCTATTTTACTTAATCTCTGCCTCACTCTTATCATCTGTAAAATGGGGATAACCTTATCTATCTCAAAAGGGTATTATGAGAACTAAGTCAGTAAATGTGTGTTAAGTGCTTAGGACAACAGTGTTTAACCTGCAGAGAGGGTTAGTAAATGTTAGCCATTATCGCTAGATATTTTTGGAAGCACATAAAAGGAATTATTTTGATCTGGAGATAGGGTGACCAGCCATCCCAATTTTCAATGCTAAACTTTAGACTTTCAGTGCTAAAACCAGGACAGTTACAGAAACACCAGGACAGTTGGTCACCTACATGGAAGTCAGACCTGGGTCTCAAAGAGAAGAGATACCCAAGCCAGACACATGCTAAGGATGACAGGGAGGGACTTAGCTCTGCAAAAGGGAAATAATACATGGAAAAGTACAGAACCCAGGATTCAGGTCCAGGGCAGTCGTGAACTCCCCGTGTAATCCTGGGCTAGTCATATCCCTTCTCTGATACTCGGCTGTCCCATCTATAGCCTGCCAGAGGGGGACTGAGTCTTTCTGGGGCTCCCTGCAGGTCTGCAACCAGAGGAGACTAGGCTGCAGGTAGGGCCTTATGGGCCACCCCATCTGTCCCCAGCATGTGTGCACCAACTGAGGAGCACACATATCACGAGAGCAAAATGGTAGGACAAGGTGGAGGGGTCAGCCACACAGGGTAAAAGAGACATTTGTCCACATACAAAATCCCTTTTCTGGCGCCTGTGCAGGGCTGGATGGGTTGGGTTAACCAGAGGTAGTTTTAATTGTCTAAAGAGGCTTGCTGCTGGGGGTGGGGGATGAGCCAGAAGATTTCTAAAGAGATGCAGAAATATTCCTGGGTAATAAAATATCCACTTTTCAGTGTCAAAGTTAATGTTCCAGGCCTCAGGTTATGTTCCTAAGCCAGTGTCTTATCAGCCAGCTCTCCCTGGAGAGGGCCAGCGGCAGGCTGGGAAGGAGGGGAGCAGCTTGGGCTCCCCTCACCCTCAGAGCAGTGAGGGGCTTTGTGTTTGAAAGGCTCAGCCTCCTCTGAGGGGCTGACCTCTCACTGAGACCCCCCACCCTGTTGCCTGAACTGGAGGCTGGCCTACAAGCTGTCTCTGGAGCCTTGTCCCCCGCCTCCTGTTCTTTCCACACATGCTCAGTTGTTCTGCCCTCTCCGCCTCTGGCTCCTTTCTCCTCCCTCTTTTCGTCCAGACTGTTCTTTCTACCTGTGTGCCCTGACCCTTCTGCAAGTAACTGTATCTGTGCCTGGGTTTGTGTCTGTCTGTCCTCCCAGGGTTCTGCCCCTGGGGTTGGGACAAGAAGGAGGACAAGAGTCACCCCTCATGTTCATGCACCCCCATGTGACTCTGCAGAAACAGATGTGGGTGGGCAGTGGACAGCTTGCTCATGCCCCACCATGCGCTCTGCACCCCTGCACTGGCACCGGGCCCCAAACCTGCTGGCGGGTGCTAGCAGCACAGCACAGTGACTCTGACAGGCCGCTGGTTTGAATATAGAGTTGCATACGAAAGCTAGGGCTAATTTTAGTAGGAATGTGCTGGAAACTTTTTGAGGGCTCTGTTCTTTAGCTGTCTCCCCTATGCTCTTCACTCAGGACAGGAAGTAAACCTGCCAGTCGCCTGTTCCTCACCTTCACCCTCTTCCATGGAACCCCTTTTCCCAAACGCTGGCCCTGGCTGTTATCTTCACAGCGTTCTGCTTCCAGCCCCAGGCCCACCCAGCTCCCGTCTCCTCTGCCCTGCAGACCCACCCCAGTCTCTTCGGCAACACCAAAGCTGGCCAGCCTTGGAGAAAGACATCAGTTAAACACAATATCCCTGTATCCTGCCCCACCCTAATGACATGTCCTGGCCAGGGAACACACCTCCCTGCTTCACATAATGATATAATCAGCCATTTGCTTAGCTGTCCCTGTTTGCTGGGCACTGTGCTAAGTGCTTTATAAGGTATTGCTCCTTTAATCCCCACAAAGCCTGAGATAGACATGAGTAATGTCCCCACTTTACAGACCAGGACACTGAGGCCCTTTAAAGTTCAAGAACTTGTCCAAGGTCATTTAACATGGCTCTATTAGACACCAAATACATTCTTTCAAAGAGAGTATATTTACCATTTAAGTGAGAACCTTGGGAGGAAGAAATCATAATCAGCATAAGAATTATGATTCTGGAAAAGCCCAGATGTTTGGGGCAGGAGTGGGGAAGCTCCTGTCTGTCACCCTTCCTATGTTCTATGCCCCCACACAGAGGCCCAGGGCCACACTTCTGCCCCACTAAACTGCATTGTTTTGTTCCAATCCTGCCCTGCTTTCCCTTATCCATTCAAGTAGCATTTGTAGAGCACCACTGTGTGCCCAGCTGCAAAGTTGAACCAGGCAGCAGGCCAGGCTCAGCTCTGAAGTCCTCACAGATTAGTTGGTAGCAGGCACAAGGCTGGAGTAAACAGCTGCGTTCTCATTGGTAAGGATAACAGGAGATAGGAAGACAGGGTGGAGAGAAAAAGTTGACACCCAGAAGGGGCTGCACCTCCCCCACCCCCACAAGAAACTCCAGAAGGCATCAACTCTCTCTCCCCAGGCTGCTCTGACGGTTCTCTCCAGCAGTTCCAGAAAAATGCCCTGTCTCCCCATGGGGCTGCGTGGTTGTTGTGTTTGAGTGTGAGGACATTTCCCTATAATAAGGATTAGAATAGTAACGAGGAAGATGACACGCTGTAGTTAGAGAGCAACAGATCTTCAGAGCCTTGCGGCAGGACGCCAGCTGCCAGGACCCTGATGAGGGGAGGCCCCAGAGCCAGGCCAGGAGGGGCTGGATGAACGTCAGACCCTGGTCGCCATCCCCCGCCCACCCCACTCAGGGGACAGTGGCTGGCACTGGGGCCTGCAGGCTACCGGCTCACACCCTGGCTGTGGCAGAGGAGAGAGACCTTAGGAAGGTTTTTAATTGCGGCCTCCCACACTCTCTTTTCCTCCCTCACTTTTCTCCATAGCAGTGGATTCCTCGTAATATACAGTATCTTTTGTTTATTCATTTTTCTACTGTCTCCTGGATGAAAAGGAAACCTTCATGTTTTGTTTCCTGTCATTTCTCCCACTAGAACAATGCCAGGACCACAGTAGGTGTTCAAAAAAGATATGATCATGAACAAATAAATTTGGGTTCAAGTGTGCTGTGTGGACCCTGGGTACCCATGGGATGGGGGGGGGGGGTTTCCTCATGGCGGAAGTCTATGCCTGTGCCTGTCTGTGGGAGGATGTGTGTGTGTGAGATGTAGGTCTGTGAGGTGTATGTTTGTGAAGCTTGGGTGTGACATGTGTGAGGCGTGTATTTGTGTGTGAAGTTTGTCTGTGAGGTGTGTGTGTCTGTGTTGTTGCTATGTACATATATATGTGTGTGTGTGTGTGTGCTTTCAACTTGGTGGCCAACTCCTTTCACACACATCAGCTTCTAACCCATTGTCCCGACTAGGTCTCCCGGGTAAGCCAAGTTGGTGAGCTGGAAGGTGGTGTGTGTGTCTGTCTGCCCACTTAGACACGAGTGTCCCTCCTAGTGCCCCTTACCCACCCTGGATCTCTGGAACAGACTCCATCAGGTCTGGGCAAATCATGCCCCCCTTGGTGCCTTCTAGAACAGAGGCTACTCTCTGCAGGAGTGGGCACCACCCTGTATGACATTCCTAACAGGGCTCCCATGCACTTCTGATGGAAAAACCAAGGCTTGTAGAAAATAGCAAGAATGTCCCGTACTTTGGGTAGTGCCTGCTGTGTGTGCCAGGATGGTTCTAAGCCCCCTGCTATTCTGACAACTCTGTGAGCCAAGTACTGATGGTACAGGTGAGGAAGAGAGGCACTGAGGGAAGAAGCGCCTTGTCCAAGGTCACACAACAGTAAGACATGAACACAGGTGCCTGACTCCTGAAATCAGCCTAATTCTTGCCTTTTTTTTTTTTTTTAAATAGAGAGAGAGTTTCACTTTATCGCCCTGGGTAAAGTACTGTGGCATCACAGCTCACAGCAACCTCCAACTCCTGGGCTTAGGTGATTCTCTTGCCTCAGCCTCCTGAGTAGCTGGGACTACAGGCACCCGCCACAACGCCCAGCTATTTTTTTGTTGCAGTTTGGCCGGGGCTGGGTTTAAACCCGCCACCCTTGGTATATGGGGCTGGCGCCCTACTCACTGAGCCACAGGCACCACCCCCCATGCTTGCCTCTTATGGGTCAAGTCCTCCAGTGCTACTGCAGGACTTTCCCCAGAGGAGGTATGGGAGCAGGAGTCTCGGCTTGTCCCCCACTGTCTCGCTTGTGCAGGAGAAGGAACAGAAGAGCAGGAAGGAACTGCCTGCTTTCTCAGAGTCTTGCACATAAGTGTATCCCCAAGCCTTTCTCACCACCCCAGTAGTGGGTACCATTGTGACCCCCAAAAAAGATGTCCTCAAGTCCTAACCCCACGTACCTGTGTATGTGACCTTGTTTGGAAATAGGGTCTTTGCAGATGTAACAAAGGTAACATGGAGTCAGGCTGGATTACAGTGTTCTTTTAAGAGGAAGGAAATGTAGACACACGACACAGGGAAAATGCCGTGTGACAACGGGAGCAGAGATTACAGTGAGGCGTCTACAAGGAACACCAAGTCTTGCCACAGCCACTGAAACTAGAAACAGAGGCACAGTCTCCCTCAGAGCCTTCGGAAGGGACCAGCCTTGCCAAAACCTTCATCTCAGACTTCTGGCCTCACAAGACAACTGTCAAATTTGTCAGTAACCAAATGGAGTCACTAATGTCAGATCCTAAGAAAATAGAGCCTGGAGGCCATGAAGGAGAGGCGCCCACAGAACTATGCGAGGAATGCCCTAGAAGCATTTCAGATAAGCCACTTGCCTAACAATGGCTATCTCCACCTATGAGCTAAAGACAACTCCTGCATCAAGCCTCTATGACCGGTGGTCTGTGTGTCAAAGCCACTGATCTAGACTTCTGTCTCTAAACGCTTTCCCTGTGCCTGTGATCTGTCATAGCACAAGTATCTCTCTGTCACTCATTTTAGGATCACACAATACATTTCCATTGTTTTAAAACACCAAGTCTATGGGCGGCGCCTGTGGCTCAGTGAGTAGGGCACCGGCCCCATATGCCAAGGGTGGCGGGTTCAAACCCAGCCCCGGCCAAACTGCAACAAAAAAATAGCCGGGCGTTGTGGCGGGCGCCTGTAGTCCCAGCTACTCGTGAGGCTGAGGCAAGAGAATCGCTTAAGCCCAGGAGCTGGAGGTTGCTGTGAGCTGTGTGATGCCACGGCACTCTACCAAGGGCCATAAAGTGAGACTCTGTCTGTACAAAAAAAAAAAAAAAAAAAACGCACCAAGTCTATGCAACCCTACAGCAACCTTAGGACACTAGTATCCCCTTCCCAGGGTAGTAGGGGACACATATGTGGGCACGCGCACACACACAGAGTAATTTAAATAGACAACTGCTTAGTCTCACACTCTGACCAGGCCGTGCAAGCTGGGCATGCCCACCCCTTCCCCAGCTCCTGTTCAACATACCCCTCAGTTAGCCCAGCAGGGCACACACTTCTCTGCACATCACCTGATGGCCTTTTTCTCCTTTGGCCCCCAGGGAACTCCTCTGCAGAAGTCTCTCTAGAGGACAGAAACCCTCACAAACTCCTCTGGGGCTTCCTCCCTTGTCTCTCCTGTTCATCTCCAAGCCCCCAGTCCCTGTCTGCCTGCCTTCCTCCCTTCCATCTCCCTCTGCTCTTTTTCTTTCCCTCTGAGTAAATACAGCCCTGTTGGGAGGCCCTGCCATGTTCCGAGAGAGCTGCACATTGCCACCTGTTGCTATGGAGAAGCTTCTTTATCACAAACACTGGGTAAACAGCTGCTGCTGGGAGCCCCTGTCTGCTGGGCAGGGGTTTATTTGGAGAAAGTCAATAAGGAAAAATAAACATTCCGGGCGCTGTGTATATACAGACTTGGGACCAGTGCTCCGCAGCATCTCCGTCTGCCAGCTCCCCAGAGGGTCGACAGGCTGGGCCCCACCCTGCCTAGGATCCCAGCATCCTCCATTTACAGTGAGGCTGGGGGCAAGGCAGCCACCTCATTCTGGACTCAGCCAGGGCCCCCAGCAGGCTGCACCCATCCCACCCTAGGTTGGGCCCATGCTAAGGGTACAAACTCTGACCTCTGCATCTCCCTTCTGGGAAAGGTTGTGAAGGAACAGAGCTGCCCACCCCGCTGCTTGCAGGAGGCCCTGCCCCGCTATCTTCTAATGGGTCCCCTCTGTCACCCACAGATATGGGGTTCCTAAGAAAAGCCATAGTCAATTTGGCCTCTTTAGGATTCTCTCTTCTTTAGCAACTTAGTTTTCATTGAATTCAATGTGTTAAGTGTATAATAATGCCGGACACAGTGGCTCACGCCTGTAATCCCAGCACTGTGGGAAGCTGAGGCAGCAAGATTGCTTGAGCTCAGGAGTTCAAGACTTGTCTGAATGAGATTGAGACCCCGACTCATGAAAAAAATTGAAAAACCCAGCTGGGGACAATGGCGAGTGCCTGTAATCCCATCAGCTTCAGAGGCTGAGGCAGCAAGGATGCCCACAGCCCAAGTCTGAGGTTGTAGCGAGATATGACACCACTGCACTCTGCTCAGGGCATAAGGTAGAACTCTGTCTCAATAACAACGACAGCAAAAAGTATAATAAGACAACAATCCATTCATTCGGCATGTTTATTTAACCACTGTGACTGTGTTGAGGAATCGGGCTAGGCTATGCTGGCTCCTGTCCTCGGGTGCTTACTGTGCAGTGGGACAGGCACACAGCCGTAGTGATACAGTTAGTTCCATATTCACAGCTGTGGAAGTGTGATGCAGGAGTACAGGTGCTACGAGCATGTAAGAGCACGTCCACCTTGCCAATAGGCATTATCTGCATTAGCTCATTTAACACTCAGAGCAACCCTTATAGCTGGTAGTATTTGTATTCCCATTTTATAGATAGGGAAGTAACTTAAAGTCAATTAGCTAGTAGGGGCAATTCAGAATTTAAATCTAAGACCACCCAAGGCAAAAGTCCCAGGCTCTAAACCACTGTATGATTCTATCAGGCTTGCAATAAAAATGCCACAGTCCCTACCTACCCTTAGGAACATCATCAAAAAAGCCTTCATGAAATGTTTCCATGACAGGTGGAGATAGGCAAAAACAAGAGTGGCTGATGAGGAATTCTGTAGTCATTCAGGGATAATACCGAGGGACCAGGGTCAGGAGCAGGCATGGGGTTGAGCCTTGAAGGGAGGGGCCTCCCAGGGATGGAATGAAGGTAACCTTGGCTGGGGCTGAGGAACATGTTGGGGAGCATGGGGACCAGTTTGGAGAAAGTGGAAGTGAGAGGATGGTCACCACCTTCCTTCCTTCTTGCTATAGGCCCCCTGTGCCTCTCCTAGAAACGCCCCTCCGTCCCCACCAGCCCTGCTTTGGGCAGAGGTCTCATCCTCTTTCTCCTGCATATCTAAGCAGCCTCCTTCCTAGTCTTCCTGCCTCCAGCTTGGCTCAGCTTTAACTGACTCCCCACCAGCAGGCTACGGGAATCTTCCAGAAACACAAATCTAATAATGTCACTACGCTCCTCTTTATTTTTTCCATAGAAAAATGTTGTGCTGGCCTTGGGCTCGTCCTCTTGCTCTTTTCCGTGGGCATTCTATGCACCAGGCATACAGAACCAAAGTTTCCCAAATGCATGGGCCCTCCCATGCCTCTGTGCTTTGCATTTACTCTTCCTTCTGCTTGGAAATCCTTCCTGAAGAGTCACACTTAGTCACAAACACTAAATGAGCACCCACTGTGTGCCTGCCACTGTTCTTTCTGAGGCCTGGGAACAAAACAGACAAAGATCCTTGTCCTCAAGGAGTTCATATTCTAGCAAGGGATATAGACTAAAACCAAAAAAAGAAATAAAACACAATTTGTCCTCTGTGTCCACCGGTTCTTATCTGCAGATTCAACTGACTGGAGACTGAAAATGCAGGGATGCCACCAATGGTTGTGTCTGTATTGAACATGTACAGACTTCTTTCTCGTCATTATTTCCTACACAGCACAGTATAGTAACTATTTACATAGAATTTACATAATATTAGGTATTATAAGTAATCTAGAGATGATTTAAAGTATACAGGAGTATGGGCATAGGTTATATGCAAATATGACATCATTTTATGTAAGGGACTTGAGCAGATTTTGACATCGGAGGGGGGATCCTGGAGCCAATTCTCGTGAATACTGTGGGACAACAGTAGATGCTGTGAGCGCTGCTGTGGGGGACAATACAGCAGGGAAGGGAGAGGGGGAAAGGGAAGGACCTTGAAGCTACTGTGATGATTCTGATTGACATGGGGAACCACTGAAGGGTGCTGAGCAGAAATGATATGATCTTTCTTAGGTTTTAGGATTCCCCTGTCATGTTATTAATAGACTGAAGGGGGAAGGGTGGGAGCAAAGAGACCAGTAGTCCTCATCTTGCTTGTCTTTCAAAGCTCAAAAATGACCCCCTTGTCTGGGTAAGGGCTCTCTGCCCTGATCCCTGAAACACCTTTGGCTTACTTATGTGATAGTGCAGGCCATGCCCTCCTATGACTGTTTTAATCTTCTTTTCCCTCTTTGATATGTGATTTCTGCCACCCTGACCTAGTACCTGCCCCAAAGAAAATACTTAAGCCCACTGAAAGAATGCATTAAGAATGACGGTCTGTTTTGGTGGAGGGAGGGCAATGGGTGGGGCCACATCTATGGCGCATGTTAGAATGGGTACAGGCGATTGCACTAATGTACACAGCTATGATTTAACAATAAAAAAAAAAATAAAATAAATTAAAAAAAAGAATGACTGAACTACCTGTGAAGTGCTTCCCCACATTCCCAAAGGGATGTCACTTCACTGTGACCTGGAGAAGAAACCAGTAAAACCAGCCCATTTGAAAGATGAGGAAAGTGGCTGAGCACAATGGCTCATACCTGTAATCCTACCACTTTGGGAGGCCAAGACAGGAGTATTTCTTGTGGTCAGGAGTTTAAGACCAGCCTCAGTAACATGTGAGACCTCATCTCTACAAAAGATACAAAAAAAAAAAATTAGCCAGGCATGGTGACACACATCTGTAGCCCTAGCTTCTTGGGAGGCTGAGGCAGGAGGATCGTTAGAGCCTAGGAATTTGAGGTTGCAGGGAGCTATGGCCATGCCACTCACTACCTTCATGCCAGGGCCAGAAAGGAAGACCTTGTTTCAAAAAAAAAAAAAGAAGAAAAAGAAGAAGAAGAAGAAAATTAAGGTAAGGGGAAATTAGCTCTCTGGGGCATCAAGGAAGCTCAGGTTTATTGATCTGAAACAGATGCCTTAGAGTCCCACTTCCCCACATACTCTCAAGATCTCTGTCCCATTGTTCATCTTCTCTAGCCCCAGCCACCCAGGGAATTCCTAGGTGTGATGAGGTATGACAGGGCACCTCCTGCACTGGTCCCAACTCTGATTTAAGGATGTGTCCCTGCAAGCCTCCAGGCTGCCATTGTCTCCCTCCTAGTCCCAGTCACCTGCCCATTTCCCCTCCCAAGAATCTGAGGACAGGAGCCCTGCAGAGCACCGAGCCATATCAAGAGCAAGGAAATTAACACTCCCAGGCTGTAATTATACCTTCCACTGGTGACACCTAAGGAAGCATCTTTTTATAAAAGCAGGTAAATTGAAGGCTTATGGGATTGTGAGAAATGGTGTATTTTTAGCACTCTCCTCACCACCTCTGATTGGCAGAACCCTGGTAATTGCTCTGGTGCCAGTGACCTGAACAAGGTGGGAGCTCAGGGTGGGGTGGAAGGGTCATTAAGAAGAGGATTTGGGAGGCAGTGAGAAACTTGTTAAACTGAGAGAGAATCTAGGGAAAAAGCCTGGAGAAATTCTCTGATGGGGGTATTATTGGGAAGAATCATTCATGAGCAGTGGAAAGCACATTTTCAAAAATAGGTATAGGAATAGCAGTAATAGTAACAATAGGCCAGGCGTAGTGGCTTATACCTGTACATAATCCCAGCACTCTGGGAGGCTGAGGTGGGTGGATTTCCTGAGCTCAGGAGTTGGAGACCAGCCTGAGCAAGAGTGAGACCCCATCTCTAAAAAAGAAAACAGCCAGGCATTGTGGCAGGTGCCTATAGTCCCAACTACTTGGGAAGCAAGAGGATCTCTTGACCCCAAGAGTTTGAGGTTGCTGTGAACTAAGATGCCATGGCACTCTACCAAGGGACCAAAGGTTACAAAGTAAGACTCTGTCTCAAAAAGAAAAAATAAATAATAGTAACAATAACGTTAATGATTGCCAATTCTTACCTGGCACTTATTAAGTGCCAGGCAGTGTTTTAAGTGCTTTTTATGTATTAATTCATCAATCCTCACAACAATCATATAAAGTAAGCACTGCTATTATCTCCAATTTGCAGATGAGAGAATCAAGGCATAGAAAGTTGAAGTGTAATTTTGAGTTAGACATTGTAAGTACTTATATGCATAAAATGTTGCTGACTTTAATGGGTGAATAAACGAATTCCCTCACTTTGTATGCTCCCAAGTTTACAAAGAGGCCTACAGCTTGGCCAATCAGAAAGCTCCCAACAGTTAGGAAGTCCCTTCCTTGGGGGTGGGGCTTCTGATTCCACTTCGTGTTCCTCTCTTAAGAGACTGATCTCCCTCTCTGGGCAAAGTCAGCCATGTTTGTAGGTGGGAGGCCCACCAACGCCCTTAAGCACTGGAGCACTGAAGGCTGTGATGAAATGCTTAATGAGCTGAGAGGAGGCCCTTGAGCTTACAGGATCTTCTGCCCATTTAAGGAATTAGTTGGAATAGCACATCTGCTGATAGAGAAAAGAAGGTAGAGAAGAAGGAGGGAATGCAGTCTCTCTAGATGCTGTCCAGTGGTATCTTTTATCTAGGGACATCCCTTCTCCAACCAAGGACATCAGCAGAGAAAAGGAAAGAGAGAGAGGGGCAGAGGGAAATGTGATTTTTAATGCAAGCCTTGGTAATCAGCTATTTGTGATGGAATTTTATCTGTCCTGGTCTCTAAGGGACGAGAAGCGGGAGTGAGGGATGAGGGGTCAGAAATTAGTATGCAGAAATATCTGATCAGCCAAAGTAATTTTCTTTAATAATCGTATTCATACTGCCTGCTCTCTGCTCACTAGAAGAATTAAGTATTTAATAGTAATATATTTCATCTGGCAGTGGTTCCGTTTCGTTAGGAACGGTGATGCCTCATTGGGGTATGTGGGTGAGTGGAGGTCTGAGGGGGGACAGGTAGAAGGTGTCAAAACAAAAAGAAATAGATAAGCAAGCAGGAGGGAAGTGGACATGGGTTGGCAGAAGAGGAACTAGAAGGAAGCCACATGCGGGCGGAGGGGGAGGCGGGGGGGGGGGGTAATGCCCCTCTGAGATGCCACTCAAGTGCCTATATTGCCTGAACTGAGCTTCCAACTCTGTCCTTTGGCTGTTGTTGATATGCCCCAGAGGCCCCTCCTTCTGACCTGATTCTGCAAGCCTTATTCCTAACCCCCAAAGGTAGGTCCTCATTTCTGACCTCTGACCTCTAGCCCTGGGTCTTCCTCCCAAAGACTCACAGTGGAACCAGGTGCTTCTGGGGTAGCATTACACTGTGATGCTTGAGCCCCATATCCAGGCTGCCAGAGCTCTATGGGCAGATTCCTAGCATACGCCTCCATGTACTTCCCAGGCCAGAGGTGAGCATACAGTTCCTGGCTTGTGCCTGAAAACAGCAAGTACAATGAGAAGCAACAGCTTGCGCAGGAGTAGTTTGCTTTAACTATTCCATAACTTTAATAGTTACAAAGCAGGTGCAGCATGTGCCAGGCACACTTGGGGACCCAACCTCCATTGGAGGTACTTCAAAAGGCTCTTTGCCTCCTCTGCCAGACTCCCTAAGTTCACATGCCCCAGTAGAAAAAGAAAGATCCAACCACATTTGCCCGATGAGATGGATATAAAGAGACGCCTGAGCTGCAGATAGCAGAGTTCGGCTTCTCAACTGCTTTTTTAAGAGCAAATGCCACAAACTGATGTGCAGTGATGCTGACATTTCCAGGTGCCTGACAGGCTAGAATTAAACACCTGTTCATTAAACTGACAGCCCTAGGAAGGAAAGAGAGAGAGAAAAGGAAGAGGGCGAGAGCTGGGAACCAACAGCAAGCTAGCTCCTTCCCTGCACAATATGCCTGCCCAAAAGAGAGACCAGGGTGGCGGCAAGCAGTGTCCCTGGGTCTCTGCTCTCTGGTTTCCAAGGCAGGGTGTAGGAAGGCTGACAGCAAACCAACATTCAGACCTGGACATTGGGATGAAGAAGGAGTGTGTGACACCCTCCAGAGCTGGGGCAAACAGAAGCTGACAGACTTGCCCTCATTTGTTCAAAGCCCCAACTCAAAGGCTTGTCACAGCCTGGCAGCCTCCTTACCCACGCTGCAGACACATGCACATGATCAAGATCTTTGCCTGCTTTGAGCTCTTCAGGCATGCAGCAGGCACTAAGCAACCTACCTCATGCTTCCCTGAAGTTCTTGGGCTGTTTTGGGGGGTGGGTTTTGGTTTGTTTGTTTGTTTTGAGACAGAGTCTCACTATGTCACCCTCAGTAGACTGCTGTGGTGTCACAACTCACAGCAACCTCAAACTCTTGGGCTTAAGTGATTCTCTTGCCTCAGCCTCTCAATTAGCTGGGACTACAGGCGCCTGTCACAATGCCTGGCTATTTTTTTTTTTTTTTTTAATTGCAGTTGTCATTGTTGTTTTAGAAGGCCCAGGCTGGGTTCAAACCCGCCAGCCTCAGTTTATGTGGTTGGCACCCTAACCACTGAGCTACAGGGGCCAAGCCTTGGGGTATTGTTAAACATTTGAATGGGTCTGTCCTGGCTTCTCAACTGCAAATTCAGTTCCTCGAGACAAGAAAGCTTGTCATTTACTTCAGAGATGTGCTACAGTGTTCAGTGCACACTAGTGCACTAGGGCTGGTGTGGGGAGCTGGGTTATGGATGGTGGAGTTCAGGGGAGAATGAATAGATGGAGGGATGAGTGGTATAAACCACTGTGACTAGACTGGTTGTTAAAATTTCCATACCAGGAGGGTAATGGGTGGGGCCACATCTATGGTGCATCTTAGAATGGGTATAGGCGATTGCACTAATGTACACAGCTATGATTTAACAATAAAAAAAAATAAAGAAGAAAAAAAAATTTCCATACCATTTAGTAAATAGTCATTGTCCTTAGCCAGTCAAAGGCCAACCTCCCAGCATCTTAGCTGCTGCCCTAGGACTTGCTGGACCTCCCCATGATTCCACAACAAAACATTAGCACCCCGCCCAGCAGGGAGCCTCAGGACCCTGCTCCCTGCTTAACCTGCGTCCCTTCCTATTGGTCAATATATGGGCTTATACCAACAGTCCTCAGTGGGCAGATGAACAGAGGCCAGAACTGAATATGAGACTAGATGATTTTAGGAAAGGAAGAACTAGAGGGAAGTCGGAAGAGACAGAAAGACCAAATCTCCTGTCAGATGGGTAGGTTTGGGTTTTTCACATTCACTATCACCCTGGGTTATTAAGTTGACTGCTCATCTTTAAAATGGGAACAAAATCTGCGCTGTCGAACTTAGAGGGTGGTTGTGCCCAGTTGAATCTACCCCTCGCTCCTGTGGTCATTACTCTCTGTTGTGTGCACACCCATTTCTCTAACAGAATGAGCTCCTTGCAAAGAAGAATGCAATGTAAAACTTCTTTATATCCCAGAGTGTGCTTGATTAATGTTTGTTGAGTGGGTAAAATGCAGGAGGAATGAAAGAGTGAATGAAAAGAAGGAGCAGACTCTGAAGAGTTTAACAGAGGGAGGGGACAGAGAAGGGAGAAATAGTTACAAGATGGACGGGAAAGATGGGAGGGAGGCCTGGGAAGGGCAGTGCAAGGTATCAGAAGGGATCTTCTCCCATCCTCAACCAAGCTCTCATTTTCCATCCTCCCTGCCCTGGTGATGCCCAAGTTTCAGCAGCACAGGCCCTCGTATGTTCTGGTTGGAGAGGGGCCCCTGATGGCACAGGGCAGATCCCAGCATCAGTGGTGCTGCTTCACATGGCTTCCCAGGGTACAGCACTGCAGTCTCTGGGAGCTCCAGGTATGAAACTTGGGGTTGTCCCAGGTAGGGAGAAGGGAAAGCATTGGAGGCTAAGACAGAAAACAGGGAAGGCTAGGTGAGCTGAGCAGCACTTTGGTCTTGACCTCAAACCGTGCCCTCAGTCATGCCACTGGGCCTGACCCTTCTCAGATCCTTAAACTCAGCTGGCCACCCCTTCCTCAGTCTCTCTCCAGTTCCTGTCTTCGTCATACCGAGGCCCTGTTTGTAAGGCCAGGTCAGTGCCTCCAATCCTGCTGTCGAAGGCCCGGTACTTTGGAGTCAGCCCTGAGGTGTGATCTCAGCCTCCTCTGGCTCAGCACCATGCAATCCAGTACTTAATTCTTCCCCATCATATGTGAGTGTGCACTGCACAGGAGAGTGCTCTTCCATGGTATCTGTCACCCACGCGCTGCCAGGCTTGTTACAGCTGATCTGTCTGGCAAAGCCACTATTCTCTTCAGGACCTCCTGCCAGAAGGAAGCTGCAGGGGAGGGGTGGGCAGATTTGGGAGAGGGGGAGCGGTTTGCCAGTGTGTGAGTTGTGTGCCCCCTGCTAGAAATCACGTGTGTGAGAGATGGATTTTAGAGACAGAGTGACCTGGGTTCAAATTCCAGCTCTGTCATTTATCACCTGTGTACCTCTGAATAACTTATTTAATTTCTCTGAATCTCACTTATCAGCCCTGCCCCGCTTTAAAGGGTGGTTTGGGGGATTTGAGAACAGGGGTGTTTACACTTTATAAACTAAAATGATGCACAAATGCAAGGGAATGGTAGGATTATTACTGGTGTCGTGATTGTGATCATTACTGGTTTGGGTGCAGTTGACAAAGCAGAAAGGGACAACTGCCAGATCGCATTAAGGTTCTGCCGTGGTGCAGACTTCGTGGGAAGGAAACTTTGCTATCTTGGTGTGTTATAGCAGAGCCTTCTGCAGTATCGCCAGCTTGCTCTGGCCCCTGACACCCGTTTTGCGTTCCTGCGAGACTGGGCAGGTACACCACTTGTCTTGATAGTCAGCTGCCACTATCTCCAGCCATCCTCAGCCTTCGCCGTCTCCACATCTCAGCCACATTGTACAATTCCTCTGGCAGGGGCTGCTGCTCTCATTCCTGGTGTATCGCTGTAGCATGATGGGGGAACCAGAGTGTGAAGGGGAAAAGGAGGAGAGAAGGAGGAAACGAGAGGGAGATGAGGAGGAAGGGGAAAGGGAAGGAGGAAGGAAGGAAGGGAGAGAGGAGCCCTGGATTTGGAACCAATCCTGGATCTACCTTGCTCAATGATTTGAGTGTCCTTCACCAACTTGCTCAATCTCTTGGTGCCTCCGTCTCCCCATCAGCTAATGAACCTTTGGCACTTTCGGCAAAGAGTGGGGGAAACAGAGACTCTCAGACCTCATTTCTAGCCAGCCATTTCCTCTACCAGACCCATCTGCAGAGTGATCCAGCCCCTGAATGCTCAATTTCTAGACCCCTAGGCCCTTCACGACCTTCCTCTCCCCACTGCCCCCCATCCATATCCTTACAGGGCACCCAGCTCCAAGCCTGTGTTTGTGAGCTCACAAGGAACCACGGGACACGGGCCTTTCTCTCTGCCGTAATGAAACCCTTTAATCATATTCAAATAGGTTACTGTTCAGGGGGAAAATAGAAATATGGATTTGATAGCAATAAATTTCCCTGGCTGGCTAAGCCCAGTTCTTAATTGTCCTGTCCCAGGGCTCGCACATTTCATTGTTCGTTAGGTGCTTAAGTCCCCACTCTCATTTTGTGGCGGTGACATTACCGTTGATGGCTCTAATACTCTCATAATTTGAAAGGGGATTTGCATGATAGAACGCAGAGTATTAAAAGAAAAAGAAAAAAGGGAGAGAGAAAGGGGGGGGCAGGATGAGAGGAGGAGCTCAGAAGGGAAGGGGGGCAGCATATGGAGGAGGGGGCGATGAGGAGCTCAATCCAGCTTTCACTTTAAAAAAGTCACTTTCTTCAAAGTCAAATCATTGTTTTCATTAAAGTAAAAAAAAAAAAAAAAAAAAAGGACGAAAGAAAAAAGCCGAGGCTGCACATTGGGCTGGCTGGGCACTGGTCTTCTCCTTATTGTTCCTAATGGTTATTAATTATTATTATCCGGCTGTGCAGGGCTCTGTGGACGTGATGTCCCCAATGTCCTTGGGGTGGAGTTGGAGGGGCGTTGGGAGGGGCTGAATATGGATTGGGAGGTTTGCTCCTGGGCCACAAGAAGAAGCAGATGCCCACCTTGTGGCAGATGTCAGTAGGAGCCAGGCTTTAGGTAGGTGGAGGGGACGGGACACTTTCCTAGAAAGCAGGCCTCTGTCAGAGGAATCTAAGCCTCCTGGGTCCTGGCTAACTCCCCTTGGTTTTCCTAGAAGCTTCTTCTTTCTAGTGATTTGGACATAACTGGGCTTATTAGGCACAATTCAAGTCACTGATGGGGTCTTCAAGTCCCTTTGCAAACCAGATTCCTCATCCCACCCCCCTCCTTGGAATTGGAAAGCCTCCCACAGGTATGGTTGGATTCCCCAAGAGCCCTCTCCAACTGTCATCTCAAATAATGGGTCAATAAATGCTGTGGCCATACTGCTCTTTCCTCCTATCTGGGAAAGGAGGGATGTCTCAGGGTCCCAGTGATGCTTGGACTCCTACTTAGCTTGTTTGTACCTATGGCTAGAAGTTCTAGAAAACACGGCAGCTCTGGGTTTCTGGGGTCTGGGGTGATGGGTCTTCAAAGCAGGGCCACTGTAGGGGGTTCCTGAATTTTCTCAGCCTGATGGGTGTGTATGACTTGATCTCCTTGGACAGGTGGTATGAATGTGCCAGAGGCACTGCAGGGAGCTGGACCCAGCATTTGTGTATCAGCCTGTGAGTTGGTGAGCAGTGTCACCTGTCTGCATGGGCTCTCACCCTCCATGCAACCACTACACCACCCCTAGTTTTGTCACTTTCTAATCATCACCCCCCCACCACCTGGCTCCTTGGGAGAGGGCTGGGCCATGGCAAGCAGGGGCAGGGGCAGACTGGAGCTGCCCTCATCTTTGCCATCTCCCACCTGTACCCCTCATGCTCCTGCCAGATCTAAGCACCTCCTGGCCAAATCTCATGTCCTGCCACTTTCTGGGGACTCTCTTCTGGATTACAACTTAATTTTTTTTTTTTTTTTTTTGGTAAAGAGTCTCACTTTATCGCCCTCGGTAGAGTGCCATGGCATCACACAGCTCACAGCAACCTTCAACTCCTGGGCTTAGGTGATTCTCTTACCTCAGCCTCCCAAGTAGCTGCAACTACAGGTACCCACCGCAACGCCCAGCTATTTTTTTGTTGCAGTTTAGCTGGGGTCAGGTTTGAACCCGCACCCTCGGTATATGAAGCTGGCGCCCTACTCACTGAGCCACAGGCACTGCCCAATTTTTTTTTTTCAGAGACAGAGTCTCACTTTGTTGCTCTAGGTAGAGTGTGCTGTAGCATCACAGTTCACAGCAACCTCCAGCTCTTGGGCTTAAGCTATTCTCTTGCCTCAGCCTCCAGAGTAGGTGAGACCACAGGTGCCTGCCACAATGTTCGGCTGGTTTTTGTTGTTGTTGTTGCAGTTTGGCTGGGGCCAGGTTCAAACCCGCCACCCTCAGTATATGGGGCTGTGGCCTACTCACTGAGCCACAGGCGCCATTGCTGGATTACAACTTTGAATCAAATAAATTCTGGGATTTGGAATAAAAGCTGTCCACAGGGAGCCTACTATACTCCTCTTCCTGTTCTGCTGCTAGACTTGGGAAGCTGGAAAAGCACAATCTCAGGCACTTCTTAATCTGCTAGCCCCCCTCAGCCCTAGAAGTCAGGCTTTTCTGTCTGCTGGCCCATTCTCCTCCTTTCCTGCCAGGGTCCCCTCACTCCCAGCCCAGGGCCCCATCAATGCTGGAGAACACCCACTTCCTAGGGCATGGGTCTGGACTTGGCTTCCCCAGAAGTTGCTGTTGCTCAGCCCTCAGAGGATATAATATATCCTCTATTATATAGAGGATAATAAACATCTATATTATCCTCCATTTAATGGGGCTGAAGTTGAAGGGGAAGGGAGGAAGGAATAAAGGAACAGTGGGAGGTAATGAGAATCTAGACCACTGCAGAAAAAATGGTCTCTCGGAGATCCCAAAACTCTGGGATCTAACACATTCCTTGTTGCTTTTTTCTATAAGGATGCAAGCAGAGGATGGACAAGTGGCAGCCCTTGTCCTCACCTGAGGGTGGCAGACCCGCCCTCCGCTCAGGGCCAGGAGGGATGGACTGTCACCCCCGCCCCAGCCTCTCTGCTCCCCAGCCTGGCTCCTGAACTCGTAACGTTTTAGACGTGAGCAGTCTTCAGAGTAGAGTCTAAAGCGGCTGAGAAACAAACGTGGTGCTCCCCTGCCACCCCCAAGACCCGCAAGGAGAAGCTGTCTCCAGGCAAGGGGGGCGAAGAAGAGAGACAAAGTGATCCTTAAATATTTTCCTTCTCTTCAGTCACTCAAGGAGGAGGGGGTGAGGGGCGAGAGAGGCTAGAAGGGGGGACAAGGGGTTTAATAGGCTCCGGTGACAGCACAGTGTCCACATTGGGAAAAGATTAATGACGAAAATTAATCGCCTGACCTTTCTTTCCAGGAGCTGGAGGTGAGGCGGGCCATTAAAGCCTCTTATGTTGTAATTAACGTTGGAGGGGAGAAGAGAGCTGCCTTCAGAATGGATGTGATCATTTAATTAGGCTCAGGCGTAGGTGCCACAACAGGTCCGGAGAAGTCATAATTTAACTATAGCTTTAAATTACACGGGAAGAGAGGGGATGGCGGAGTTTGACGGCAGGAGAGCCTGCCGCGGAGCTTGGGGAAACAATTAAATAAACATCCCGAGTGAGGGAGCGGGACGGCGACAGAGAGACACACGGACAAAGCGGTGGGCGCTGACGGCGGGAGGGGCGGGAGGCGGGAAGGACACGGGGGAAAGCGCAGCGAAGAGGGGCAAAGTTAGCAGCCAGGGGAGGGAGAGAACAGCGAGACCCCGAGTTAGCGCGGGCCTCGGCGGGAGGGTGCGCGAGCGCGCGCGTTGCCGCAGGAAGCGCCTCTGCGCACCTGCCGCTGCCGGGGGACGTGCAGACCGCGCTCCTCAAACACATCCCGGCCCTCCAGCTAGTGCCGACACTCCAGCTCCGAAGGCAGAGAGGGCCGAGCATTTCGTCCCTCCCTCATCTGGACCCGCTCTCCCCTCGACTTCCCTTCCCCAGCTGGGAGAGCAGAGATACCTTCTCTTGCTGCCCCGGAGAGTCTGGGGGTTCCCTTCCCTCCAAGAGAACAGGCGGGGCCCGGCGTACCCAGCCTGGTGTAGGAACCCGGGAGCCGGGAGAGAGATGCAAAGACCTCCGGGACGGTGGGAGCGAGCGGGGTCGGCGTGGGGCCGGGGAAGTTCAAGGCCGCGAGCACTGAGCAGAGCGGAGGGGGAATGACCCGCAGTCTCCCGGGCGCCAGAACCAGCTGGTTGCTCAACCTGCGAGCTTAGTCACTGGGCCAGATGCGCTGGGCCGTCGGAAAAAACGCGAACCGAGCGCTTCAGCGCAGGGGAAAGCGGAGAAGACCGAAGAGAAACGGAAGGGAGGGGCTGAATGCCCGGGGGTGCTGGGGATGAACGGGCAGCTGGGGCCAGATGGAAACCCCGACAGGGCTTTCGGGAGGGCTTGCATTGAGGCACTGTCGCCAGCTTTGTGCTGGAGAGTGGGGCTGGTTGACTCCTGGATGGATCCAAGAAAGGCTCAAGGGTGGAGTCCTGGGACACCAGGATCCTTGCTCTGCCCTCAGATGCTAGCCACTGTCCAGGCAAGTCCTGGGCCCCAGGGGACCGCCATGACCTCACTGCCCTGAGGAGCTGGAGAGGCTGCCCAGAGAATGGAGGAAGGAAGATGAGAGAGAGGGAGGGAGGGAGGAAAGAAAGAGAGAGAGAGAGAGAGAGATATGGAGGTGCAGAAGTGGAGTAGGGCTCCCAGGGGTTCTCAAAGTGCCAGGCACAGGCCAAGCTGACACCCTTCTGGCAAGAATGCTCAGTCTGCTCTAGGGTAAGGGAGGAGCTATAGGCTAGAGTGACTAAAGAGAGAGATAGGGATGGGAGTAGGCAGAGGTAGGGGGCCTGTCAGATGGGGGATAGGGCTGTGCTCCTCCCCTCTGACCAGGGTCATATCTGGATTGTGCCCTGGGCTGCCTTTGCCGTACTGGCTGCCAAGGAGCCCAAAAGCCCGGACCCAGAACTCCTAAGGCCTTGACCTAAGTCAGGTGGGAAAGCAAAGGCTGCTTGGCACCTGGAAGGCCAGATGGGGAGTGTGTAGAGAAAGTGGGAAGCAGGAGGTGGGGTAGGGAGGCAGGAAATGGGAAGGAGGAGCTGATGAATAGAGAAGAGTAGGAGGGGAAGCCTGCACCAGGCCTGTGGGCTGCTTTTGAGCCCTTGGCTGAAACTGGCAGGGAGAACCCACGGCCTCCCACCCCCAGAGGAGGGCAGTGCATCCCTCCCAGAGAACCCCCAGTTCATGGCAGACCTCCTTGTATTTCAGGTGTTCCCTTTCTCCCTCAACAAAAGTGTGGACTCTGGGCCCTGCCTAAGGAGAGCCTCCTCCCCTGCTCTTCCCATTTTGTTGTAATAAAATCTGAACTGGGAAGAGCCTACAAGGCCCACTGTGCCCTGGGCTCTGCCTCTCCATCCTCAGTCTTATTTATCTCTTCCCTCCATACCAGGCTCACACAAGACCTTCTTTCTCTCCTCCACCTAGAAGTTAAGCTCCTTGGCCTCTTGGCCTCTTTGCCCTTTCATTAGAACAATGGAGGCCCGTTATCTTGCTCTGTAAACCTACATCTTGTTCTATAAGCCTGTCTTTCTCTTACTCAATAAACTTTGTTTTACTCTTGCAGAAAATTAAAATTAAAATTAAATAAAAAAGAATTTAAGCTCTTTGAGGCAGGCCTGGGCGGTCAGGTTTGCCTGTCACTCTGCAGTGCCTAGAATGGTGCTGGCCCATGGTACCTGTCCCGCAAACATTTGCTGGGTGTCTTACAGTTCTCTTTCTGCAAGCTTACCCACCAACCCACCAAAACAGGCCTGGGCCTTACACAGAAGCGCCTGCCCTTATGAGCCTCTTATATCCCACTTTAGCTCTCTTTTATTTATAATGTTTCCTTCTCTGCAGAAACCAATGTTTCTTAGAGGGTCTCATACAGAAGTCGCAAATTACCCCACAGCCAAAACAGTTGGCTTGGAATCTCAGACCCAAAGCCGGGAAGTGCTGAGACTCACTTGGCCAGCAAGTGCCCTATCTCATCCTATCCTGCCAGTAAATTCTTAGAAAACAGGGGAGAAATAACCAATTGGGAGAAACACTCTGCAGAGTGGCCAGCAGAGTTAGCCCCTTCAGATGAGATGAACTGAGGAGTAGGGGCCTCTGCCTGGAGGAATTTGGTTGGGAGGAGCATGGAGGGGGGAGGAGAGGGCAGAGGGGGTCTGCCACTCTGTGTGAATAGCCCAGGCCTGTTTGTTTTTCTGTCTGTTTGTTGGATAGAGGTGAAGGAGATAAGGACATGGAAACAACCTTAAAATAACCTCTACAATTCCCTAGATGCTGTCGGGACTGGGAGTTTGAGTCTAGCTTAGTATTATGGCTGAGGGGGATGGGGTTATGAGCCAATTCTTGCCCGCCCGTGTGTGTGTGTGTGTGTGTGTGTGTGTGTGTGTGTGTGTGTGTGTGTGTGTGTCTGTCTGTCTGTCTGTCTGTCGGTGTCGGTCTGTCTGTCTGTAGAGATACACTTTTGCTCCCCTGTGTGTTCTGAGTGAGCTGGTGTTCATTTCAGCCCTCTCAGCAGACACTAGCAGGAATAAATAATCCTGCGACTTGAGTTAGAGGGCAGGGTTCTGAGGAGGCATAGCAACTCCATAAATCCCAAAGACGTGGACTCAGGTAGGCCCCTCAGAGCACTGGAGTCACTCCCGGGAGTTATGACTCCTTAATTCACTTGCTTTCCCCTCCTCCTTACTCCTGTCCAGTTTCATCTCATGGTGAAGGCTGAATCCTGGACCCCTGGCTCTATGCCCTGGAGACACAGGGGCCCTGGGCCTCACCTACAGAATGGGGTGGAGGCTCCGTGATCTCTAGACTCTTATTCTCAGGCCCCATCTCCCTGTGCACCGCTCCTGGATTCCTTTCCAGGTGCCTCTCTTCTTCCCCACCCAAGGGGCGTTCACAGCCAGGCAAGCCCAGGAAACAAGTCTCCGCCCCTGACCTGTACCTACTTCTTCCCACTGCCTGAGGGGTAAGACTCTTCAGGGAGCCTCCAGTTAATTCACCCCTCTACATCTGGGCCTGTGTCCCCAGGTATAGAGGGGTGAATTAGATAAATCCAGCTTTTAGATAAAAGAGCAGGATTAGAAACATTTGCCTTGAAACCTACTCCCTTTAATTGTCCTTTTTCTGGCCCATCTCTGGATGTTGATTTAAGCTCTGACTCTGCCACCAGCCTAGCTCTGGAAGCTTGACCTTAAACAAAGGCCCTTCCTCTCTGCCTATTACCTGTAATATCACCCAACCATGTTCTTTAGCATTTGGTTGGGTGTTAGCTTCTCCTGAAAAGAGTCTCTGAACTTTTAAAAAGAGGCTTTTTAAACCAAGAGTTTTGTTGCTAGGTGTATCTGAGAGTATGGGGGGAATTTCTGAAGAGGGACTTTCTAATGGGAGCCCCCTCGCCCACTCAGAAGGCCCCTCAAACAGCAGAAATCTGCCAATTGTCCTCTTAGCTTTTTAGGATTTTTTTTTTTTTTTTTTTGCAGTTTTTGGCCAGGGCTGGGTTTGAACCCACCACCTCTGGTATATGGGGCTGGCACTTTACTCATTTGAGCTACAGGCACTGCCTGTTCTCTTAGCTTTTTAAAGGATGCTGGTCTCTGCCATCATCACCCCAAATCCCAAATAGTTTGTGTTGAGGTTTTTAAATGTTTCTGAACTCACAGAGACTATATATCAAACTTCTGAGTATAAAACAATTTTCCAGACAAACTTTAAAGAGCACATCATGGGCGGCGCCTGCGGCTCAGTGGGTAAGGAACTGGCCCCATATGCTGAGGGTGGAGCCCAGCCTGGGCCAAACCACAACAAAAAATAGCCGGGCATTGTGGCAAGCACCTGTAGTCCCAGCTACTCAGGAGGCTGAGGCAGGAGAGTCGCCTGAGCCCAGGAGTTGGAGGTTGCTGTGGGCTGTGACTCCGAGGCACTCTACCAAGGGTGATAAAGTGAGAAAAAATAAAATAAAGATCATATCCTTCATTCCTTCAGACATTAAACATTCATGGAGCACCTACTGCATGCAAAGCACTGGGCACCCACACTAAGAGGGTAAGTAGGACACAATCTCCATTCCGGTTGTGTGGTTGATAGTTTAGAGTAAAGAAGCATTATAGCCATTTGGTGAGCTAGAGATAGGGATAGGAAAAAGAATAGGGTAGGGACAGGAAGGGGCAAGTACAGAGTCAGGCTGTCACACCCCATGAGGTAGACGTGTCCTCTCTCTTGCTGGGTGGGTATTGTTCACAACTTCTCCTCCATTCCAGTCGTAACTCCTAGATTAAGCCTGAAGCTAGAGTTGCAAATGACAATTTCAAGGAAGTTGGATGTGTTGGAGCAAGTTACATAGGAGCTATCATTGATTCGGGTTTTTTTTGTTCATTCATTTATTCATTCAACAAGTATTTCCCAAGCACCAATTTCACATTCAACAGAAGACTCTTAAACCACAGACAGATGGAAGATATTGGTCCTCTTTTGGAAATATTAAGCTAATAGTAATCCTTGTCGGGTTATGCTAAGAACCCATGAGTGGCATAGACCTGCAGGGCTGCAAGAGCTCAACTGAGGGAGCTTGTGCTGGGGGGGAAGGTGGACAGTCAAGGAAAGCTTCCAAGGGGAGATGGTACTTTAAGTGCCTTTGTAGGATAGGTATGGCTGCTCCAGACTGAGTGAAGGCAAGAACACTGTGGCATTCAGTAAGAAGGATGGGGAGGGCAAACCACACATTAAGTTAGGCAAGTGGGAGAGAGGGAGAGAATGCTAGGTTTTGTGGGATGTTGAATGGACTGGTTTGACTGGAACTGAGTTTTTGTAAATGGGGCTGAAGAGGTAGGTAGTAGAGCCTTGGTTGGAGACGAACTTGAGGCTGCATTACTCAGCTATTACCACAGTAGTGCTACCCAGAGAATCACATGAACACTCCGTGGTTTACAACAACAAATCTTTGTCTTCTCACTCACAGACTGCTCCAAATTTTCCTTGAGCCAGCATGGTAATCATAGGAGTCCAAATATTTTTAATCCTGTGCTCTGGCCACCTCCATTGACATGCTAGTGGCCAAAGTAAGTCACATGGCCAAGCCTATGATGTGGCAGGAAAGTAGCGTCACATAAGAAGGTGTGTAAATATAGAATCCTATTACTGGGAGTGAAGAATTGGGGCCAGTCCTTCCTGCACTTCCCCCTCACTTGCCATGCAGTAGCCACGTAAAGCTCCTAAGCACTCGGGTGGTGTGAGCAGCACCCTATAGTTGCTGGATTCCCATTTCTCAAGCTCTGTCACAGACACCATCCCATTTTCATCTTTCCAACAACCCTGTGAAAGGAGTGTTATGATCCCACTTTTCAGATGAGGAAAGGAGACTCAGGGAAGCTGTGCAGCTCACCCAAGTGACACAGCAGGAAAGAGACAGAGCTGAGATTTAATCAGGGATCCGTGGGCTCCAAGTCCAGAGCTCCTTTGTTTCCCCTGCAGCTACTTTAGAAGATGGATCTGCAGTTGTGTGCAGGGTGGGGGAGAGCCACGGGAGGCCGCTGCAGATGGCTGACAGCTGAGAGATGAAACAGCAGCCCTGGGCCCACAAGGCTGGTAGCAGGGGAAGTGGAGACAGAGCTCTATGTCTTTTTAGTTTGTTTTTGCATTCTCTTCCTTTACTGAGGTGTGATTTTAATAAAGTTAAAAAAAAAACTGCACAGATCTTAAGTGTAGGGTTGGATGAGTTTTGTTAAATGTATCTGTGTTACCAACACCCACATAGAGGCAGAAAACATTCCCCTAAGTCCAGAAAGCTTACCGGTCAGTCCTCCTTCCCTTGGGCAAACATTTTTGGGACCCCTTACACCACAGGTTAGTTTTGCCTGTCTTTGTACTTTGTATAAATGGAATCACACAATGTGTTCTCCTGTGTGTCTGGCTTATTTCACTCAGCACAAAGTCTTAGAGATGCATCCTTGTCATTGCATAGAGTGGTAATTATTTTTATTGTGATGTGTGATTCACTGTATGAATTAAGCAAAATCTAATCCATTCTGCTGGTGGACATTGGGATTGTTTCCAGTCTTTTGACTTTACTGACATTACTGCAATGAACATTCCAGTGCAGGTCTTTTTGTGGATGTAAATTCTCATTTCTCTTTGGGTATATCCTCAGCAGTAGAATTGTTAGATGTATACTCGACTTTATTAGAGACTTATGAATGGTTTTCTAAAGTAGTTTTTCTATCTTCCACACAGTAATGTGAGAGAGTTCCAGTTCCTCCCTATTCTTGCCAACATCTGGTATGATCATTCTTTTTTATTTTAGCTATTCCAGTGAGTATGTGGAGGTGTCTCATTGACGGAAAGTCCATTTTCAAATCTAGTTCTCTCCTGCTCTGCTCTGTATCTCAAGGTGAGGCTCCTGTCGGCTGCTTTACCAGTTGGCTGCCAGCCAGGTTTAGCCAATATAGGAGGTGCTGGCAGGAGATCAGAGGGAGGGAACAGGAGAAAAGCAAATCACAAATCAGCAAATCACATGAGCCCTTCATAGTTTATAACAGCAAGCCTCTGTCTTCCCACTCACAGACTACACCACATTCTGCCTTGAACCAGCATAGCAATCACAGGAACTCAAGAGACCAAGCCAAAGAGCACAATTTTTTTTAATTCTGTGCTCTGGCTATTGACATGTGATTGGTCAAAGGAAGTCATATGACCAAGGACTTGTCATAAACCATGGACTGACCGTGTGATTTCCTGATTTCTGATTTGTTGTATTTCTACTCCCTCCAGCATCTCCAGCCACATCTCCTCTGTAGCTCCAGCTCATGCCCATGAGACCACCATGATTGAAGCTTCTGTTGGGTGACCACATCCTTGGGTTCCAAAAACACTACTTTCTCCTTTTGCCTCTCTAGTCTAGGAGTAGTAGTGGCTTCCACTGAGTTGCTTCACCAGTGTCTCTTAGGCTTCTGACCAATTCCATCAGGACCCATCCCTGCCTCAGGGATCGTGTATTTGTTGCTCCTTAGAATGCTCTTACCTTGAGATATCTTCAGGGCTCTTCAAGTCTTTGCTCAAATGTCACCTTCTCAATAATTCCTCCCTACCCTGACCATCCAACTTTAAATTAACCACCCAGAACTTGCTGTTCCTTCTTTCCTCTTTATTTTCCTTCATAGCAAATATCACCTTCTGTCATACTTTTCTTTACTATGCATTTTACTTATTCATACTGGCATACCTCATTTTATTTGGCTTTGCTTTATTGTACTTCACAGATACTGCATTTTTTACAAATCAAAGGTTTGTGGTAAATCTGCTTCAAGCAAGTCTGTCAGTATCATCTTTCCAAAATGTGTTCACTTCATGTCCCTGTGTCACATTTTGGTAATGCTCCCAATATTTCAAACTCCTTCGTTATAAGTATGGTGATCCATGATCAGTGATCTTTGATGTTACTCTAGTAATTATTTTGGGGCACCATGAACTATGCCCATATAAGATGGCAAACTTACTCAATAAATGTATTTGTTCTGACCGTTCCACTGACTGGCCATTTCCCCATCTCTCTTCCTGTCCATGAGCCTCCTATTCCCAGAGACACAAACATTAAAATTAGGCCAATTAGGCCAGGTGCAGTGGCTCACACCTGTAATCTCAGCTCTCTGGGAACCCCAGCCCAATAGGTAGATTGCTTGAGCTCAAGAGTTTGAGACCAGCCTGAGCAAGAGTGAGACCCCTTTCTCTATAGGTCCCTGTAGTCCCAGCTACTCAGGAGACTGAGACAAAGAGGATGACTTGAACCCAAGAGTTTGAGATTGCTGTGAGCTATGATGCCATAGCACTCTAACCAAGGTGACAAAGTAAGACTCTATCTCAAAAGAGAAAAAAAAAAACCAGACCAATTAATAACCCTACATCAGCCTATAAGTGTTTAAATGAAAGGAAGAGTTGCACATCTCTCACTTTATTTATTTTTAGAGATGGGATCTTGCTCTGTTGCCCAGACTTGAGTACAGTAGTACAATCATGGCTCAATGCAGCTTTGAATTCCTGGGCTCAAGTGCGCCTCCCAATTTGGCCTCCCAAGTAGATGAGATTGCAGGCATGAACCACTGTGCCTCTCACTTAAATCAAAAAACCAGAAATGATTAAGCTTCGTGAGGAAAACATGTGGAAAGCATCAATAGGCCATGAGGTAGGCCTCTTATGCCAAATAGTTAATCAAGTTATGAATGCAAAGGGAAAGATCTTTTTTTTTTTATTTTTTTTTATTTTTTATTTATTTATTTTTTTATTATACGTAAAAATATGCACCATAGATGTGGCCCAACCCATCACCCTCCCTCCACCCAAACCTCCCCCTTCCTTTTCCCTTCCTTGGTCCTTTCCTCATAGTCTTGTGGTATAGTTGGGTTATAGCCTTCATGTGAAAGCTATAGTTTAGCTTCATAGTAGGGCTGAGTACATTGGATACTTTTTCTTCCATTGCTGGGATACTTTGCTAAGGAGAATATGTTCCAGCTCCATCCATGTAAACATGAAAGAGGCAAAGTCTCCATCTTTCTTCAAGGCTGCCTAGTATTCCATGGTATACATGTCCCACAATTTGCTAGTCCATTCGTGGGTGGATGGGCACTTGGGCTTCTTCCATGACTTAACAATTATGAACTGGGCTGCAATAAACATTCTGGTACAGATGTCTTTGTTATATTGTGACTTTTGGTCTTCTGGGTATAAACCTAGTAAAGGACTTATAGGATCGAATGGCAGGTCTATTTTTAGGTCTCTAAGTATTCTCCAAACATCCTTC
>CAUYPK010084980.1:0-46229 GCA_963574355.1 Loris lydekkerianus | reverse complement strand
GGAAGTTGTTTGGAGATTTGATGTCACAGCAATACACCAAGCTGGACCGTGTTAGTTTCTTGCTCAAAAAAAAAAAAAAAAAAAAAAAAAAAAGGTACAAAATTTAAAACTATATTAGTAGACCCAACAGATGTATAATTACATTTTGATAAATATAATCAGAACAAATATTGGAAAAAAGAAAAGAACGCCTAGGAAAGTATCTAAATGATTACTCTACTCCCTAGTTCTCTGTATGTCTCCATCATGAACCATGCCAAGATGTTCACAGACCACAATGGCCCATGGATCACATTGTTATAGTTTTAATATAGGCTGGAGGATCCTGCCACTTCATGCTGTTCGTAATAGTGATTCCTCATGACTTTGGAGCAAGGAAAAGGTATAATTCAAATTACGGGAAGAGAAATGTGGTAGCAATGGAAAGAAATAATGGAGAATGGATGCTGTTCAAGCTGGGGAAACCAATTCCAAGGCCATGACAAAATCCAAGAGGAAGGAACTAAGGGTGGCAGACAGGAAGGGCCAGATGCCAAACATGTTGAGATCATGTAGTCAACAGAATTGAGCAGCTAATTGGATGTGAGGTGTGAGGAAGAAGAGAGATTTAATGATGACTTGAAGGTTTCGATCCTGAGTGACTGGAAAGGTGACAGTGGCATTAACCAAAATAGGAAACACAAGAAGCAGTTGAATCACGTTAGGCTGAGACACAGATGTGAACCCTTTTGTTATCCTGAGGTCGGATTTATACTTCATTCATCCGTGTGGATGCTTGTTTCAGAGGTGTACTTTCTAAATCATTGTTACACGCAACAGAGAAGCGCCCTGGTGGGTCAGTGCCTCTTAGATTATTTGCCTATGAGATGGACATCTAAAATGGCACAGATAAATGATCTTCTAGCAATCCAAAGGACTATACTAGGAAAGATACTGCCCTACTTGCAGATGTAGGAGCCGTCCAGACTTCTCGACATACCTTGACAACTTTATAAAACAACTTAATCTCTCAGCATTTGGGAAATGTATTATTGTTTTATATATACAAAATCACAGAAAGAACAGAAAATATCAAACTCATTGGAACCTATTACCAATTATCCAAAAGATTATCCTAAATGCCATTTATTTACATATGGAGCTCTAGTAATGAAAGTCATTAGCTAGGTAGTATTTTAAACCCACAAAAGCAAATGGTGAAATTGCCTTTGAACTTGGCAAGAGTTATGGAATATTTGGGGACTTTGGCAATAAAGAATGTCAAGCGATGCTTTAGAAAGGCCCTGGGAGATATCCTCAGGTCACTAAAAGAAATTTGATGTTTTTCATTCTTGTTCAATATCCGTAACATTTGTGTCAGATTTTAATCTACCAACAGTGGTATAAGCCCTCTTTCTTTGAGGGGGCCACCTTGAGAATCTTATTTTCAAGGTGCCTTCACACCACAGGAGTATCAATTCACTAGGTGCGGGGGCAAATTCCCCTGATGCTAGGCAAGGAGATTTTATTTTCATGTAGAACTCTTGCCCCTTACTCTTTTTGAAAAAGTGGAAGATGCATTGTTTATTTCTTATATTGTTAAAAACTCATTTGTTTACAAACTAAAGGAAATTTTATATTTTTAAAAGTTGAGTTGATTAACTCAAGCAAAAACATTGATTTTTTTTCCCCCTGGCTTATGTAGGCCATTTCAATTCTCAACACCCAGCTTAAACTGCAAACACTAAATCTGGTCTCCTGGCTGAAATTAATATTTCAACAATTAGTTTTACACCCCAAATGAAAGATTTCTCTCTCTATTTAGGGCTTGATGACTGGATTAAGCTTTTTATGTCTTACTCCTTGCAATGGAAGCAAATGCAATCCCTACTTTCAATTCTCCACCCCTTCCCACCCCTCCCACCATCAGAACCCTGGTGATGGATAGAAGTTAATGAGAGAGGCCGGGTGTGGTGGCCCACACCTATAATCCTAGCACTCTGGGAGGCAGAGGTGGGTGGATTGCTTGAGCTCACGAGTTCAAGACCAGCAGGAGCAAAAGCAAGACCTCATGTCTACTAAAAATGAAAAAAAAATAGCCAGGGTTTCAAAGGTTGTGGTGGGTGCCTGTAGTCCCAGCTACTCAGAAGGCTGAGGCAAGGAGATTACTTGAGCCCAGGAGTTTAAGGTTGCCATGAGCAATAGCACTCTAGTGAGGGTGACAAAGTAAGACTCTGTTTCCAAAAAGAAAAAAAGTTAATGAGAGAAACTGTGAAAGCCACAAGATTGAGGAGAGATACCTAATTTCCTTAGCTAATGGACACTTGGAAGAATACTAGGAGCTGGGCTCAAGTTCTGGATTCACACCAAACACACAAATAAAGAAGGGCTCTGTAGTAATTTTACTCTCAAAATTGAGGCTTCCTGAAAACCCAACCTTTATCCATTTTTCCCTGCTCTTTTTCAGATATACACCTCAACCTACAACATGCCAATAACCTCCAACTTCAGAAATAAGCAAACAAACAAGTGTCCAAATACTTCTCCCTTAACCCATCCAGTGCAAGCTCTATTGCTCACCAGACTTTCAAGAGAAGCTTCCAGAAATCATGGACTGTCATTCACTTCCTGCACTCTCCTTCACTCTTCTAGCAGGTCTGGCTTTCATCCCACAGTTTTTACTAGAGCTGCTTTTGCCAACGTCAGCAAAGATCTGCATTGCAAACCCACTGTCCTCTTCTCTGAGCTCTTCATGTTTGGCCTTGAAGTAGACTTAACTTTCTATCTCTCCCAGGCTTTTATGGTGTTACCCTCTTAAAGTTTCCCTCCCACCTCTTGGACTGCTCTTTCTTATTTCTTTTGTTCATCTCCTTTTTTTTATGAAATTCTTTAAAGTTGCACTTCTCCAGGGTATGACCCCAACTGCTTTCTAGTTCTTGGCATTTGTCATGACCTATATACTGCAGACTGCCAATTCAACAAGTTTTAGCCCAGCTTCAGTCTGGATTCCAAGTGGGTACACCACAGGCACTTAAACTCAACACATAAAGCTTAATTCTTTATTTCTCTGAATGCTCCCTGTATTAGCATTCTATTGATACCCTACCAGATGAATATAAACTTAATGGCTTAAAACAAAACAAGAAATCCAAAATAGCTTGGCATTACTGCTTTCCTTCTAGAGGTTCTAAGGAAGAATCCGTTTCTCTCCCTTTTCCAACTTCTAGTGATATTCCTTAGTTTCTGCTTCCTTCTTCCATCTTCAAAGCCAGTAATGGAGTGTCTACAAAAATCTCTTAATATCTCTCTCTCTCTCTCTCTCTCTCTCTCTCTCTCTCTCTCTCTCTCTCTCTCCCTTTCTCCCTCTCTCCCTCTCTCCCTCTCTCTCCCTCCCTTCCTCCTCTCTCCCTCCTCTCTTCCCTTCTCTTCCTGGTGCATAGAGGAAAACATCCTTACAAATGGGGGTTTCCCTCATAAATATAAATGTCACTTACCAAAAGGATAACTTATGCTGCTTCAGAGCTTCTCCTGTGTCTGCTGTTACTCAGAATGATAAGCTCAAAATAACCCTTATGCTAAAGAGACATACTGGAGTGGCATGTTCTAGTCCCCTACAGTCATATTTTGAGGAGGCACATTCTGTTTTCCTATAGAATATAGTCATAATTTCCAGGGATGAGGATGTGAACATCTCTGGGGTCATTAATCTGCTGACCATACCCCCAAACCATTCTTCTCTATATCTCTTGCCTCAGAAAATGTTTCTCCATCCACTCAGACAAAGAAGCTGGAAACTTCCAAGCCATCTTCCATTCCTCTCTTTCTCTCATACTTTACATCGGAAGTTCTTAAGTTTCTACAACTATATTCCACATCTGAACCTCCTTATACATATACGATCTTTCACCTTAAACATGACTGCTGCCAAGCCTCTACTTTTTTATAAAATACCATCCAAACATGCTCTCCTGTTCTTCTATTCAATAAAAGCTCACCTTCTCTGTTTCCAAACTCCATGCCTCACTGCTCCCCAGTCCCCACGACCATCACATTCATGCTTTTGTGACTTTGCTTGTATGTTCCTGTCTGCCTGGAATGCCTTTCTCCCTTCTCTGCCTCGTAGACTTTATTTGTGTTCCAAAGGCCAGCTGGGTTCTCGGCACAGGTGCACTTCCTCACATGCTCACTCAGGAGGAGTCACCAGAGGATGTGTCAGTACAACCCAGCAGCACTTATCAGAGTTCTCTGCTTATATGGCTGCTGCTCTGGCTAAGTAATAAGTTCCTCAAGGGCAAGGTAAGGTCTTTTGTAACTTTTCCAGTTGCATTTCACCTCAGTGAAACCTTTCCTTGTCCCCAGGCAGACTTTACAGCTCCTTTCTTCGTGATCCTGTTCCTCCTCCTATGTACATTTCTTTGCCCTAGAAATAACCTCGTCAGCTGACATTTGGCTATTTACATAAGTCTTTATTTCCTAGAGTAGCACCATATATGGTACATAGCAGCAGCTTCATACACATTTATTGAGTAAATAATTAGAAGTAAGTAAATAAGCGGAGAGACCAGTTGCCACATTATACACCTGGAAAAACTTGACTCATTTTACTGTTTATTTCTCTGTTTTTTTATCTCCCAGGCTGGACAGCAAGTTTAAAGTTAGGGACTATGACTAGTTTATTGTAACCTAACTCCCCAAACAGCATCTAGAACACTCTCAGTGCATAAAAATTGTGTGATTGAATTAGGTGCTCTTTTTTATCACTGTTGCAAGAACTCAATTCAAATAAAATGAAATAAAAGTTTAATTCAGATGAGAAGCCTGACGTTGGATATTCCAGCCATCAGGAATACTAGAACAGACATCAAGCTTCCTAAACTCTCTCTGGATTCCATAACTAACTTGGTCAGAGTGACCTGAGGTTAATCACTTAATTTTTTAGAACTTCTCTGTCCTCATTTGGAAAACTCGCCTGCCCCTACCTTGTAATATTATTAAGATCAAACAGAATAATGGCATTATCAAGATCAAACAGAATAGTGGAATGGCATCTTAAGAAAGGCACTAACCGCTACAGGAGTGCAAGTTAGTGCTAGGATTCTGCTTTGAACAGAGAGGTGTTTTGCCTTGTCTTGTAGCTTAAGGCTCTTTAAAATCCTTCACAGTGATGCAGAAGGAATGGAAGGAAGCCTTAATGTCTCTTTATAATCTGGACACTTACTACAGGAATTTAATCTCTTTTCTCCAACTGGATTTTCTAACTCATGACTAAGTATTCCAAAGAGAACAAGTTTCCTCCATTACCCACCTAGTAGGAGCTCTTTGTATGGGAACCAAAGGTTTAAGATCCTTTGAAGCTATTGCTGATTATATTAGCAAAAGAAATCTCTTTCTCCCTCAGGTCACCTAGTTTTCAATCAACCTTGATACGCATGCTGACGTTCTTGGGTCCTTTTATCCACAGCAAAGAATCTCTGTGATTGTCAGTCTTTGGGAAGGCCAAGGCTAGCACGTAGGGTCCCATGTATTACAATTCCCTGGCAGGTAGAAAGAAACTTGCAATGTCTCTGTCTGATGCAGGGGCTTTATTAATGCCTGCATTTATTCTATTTTTATAATGCTTAATGCTATGCTTCCATTACAGGGTTTCTCAATGTGGTACCTGAAAACAAATAATTCATTCATGACTCAATGAATGAGCACTGAACATGACCAATATATAAAAATACATGGATGCCCACTTCCTCCTTTCCCCTCCACTCTCCAGTGCTGGGATTAGCTAAAGCTCATCTGGGTTGTTTGGTCTTTGGTGTCTGATGTAAAGAAATGTCTAATGTGAGGTTTCTTGGCCCAGATTCTTCATCTTCTTCCTTTCTTTCCAATCTGTCTTGCTTCTCTCCCCCCCATGTTGGCTCTTCTTGCAGCTGAATTACTTACAGACGATCTCTTCTCATATGCATCCTCTGTAATTCCCATTCCCCATTCTTTCTCATTTCCAGTTCCCACCTGGTGACCTTAGCAAAACCTCCCTTTGTGCACACTCTTGCGTGCTTGTTCTTACTCTCTCTCTCTTCTCTCTCTGCTTCTCTCTTCCTCCCTCTCTCTCTCTCTCTGACCCTTTCCATCACCCCCATCTTCATCCCCTGCTCCACTGCCCAATGTTATTCAGAATCTCCAAAAAACCCACTAATTATGTAATTTGCTTCTTGCTATGAAACAAAGCATGCTAGAGCTGAAAGAAAACTTCAAGATTATTCATGCTAAACAAAAGAGGAATTAGAATTATATCACTTTAGCAAAGAAAATAAATGCCATTGAGATTTGAAGTGGACTTAGATGTAATAAAGAGCTCAGGATGCCCATCTCTAAAGCCGTTGAAAGTGCTTGAAAGCCCTCTTTAGAACGGACGAAAGCCTTTGACTACCTCCATGTTCTTTTCTGGTTAAAACCACTCTTTCTAGAGTACCAGAATTCAAGTTCAATTAATTTTAGAAGGTATTCCTGATAAATTTTATTTTGCTGCTTTTCACAATGTTTTTTATTATTTTCTCACAGCAGAGGCTAATTTTATTGTTACTTGTATACTGGCTCTGGAGGAACTTTTAAAAGAGTAACCCTGAAACTCTCAAGCAAGTTTACCTTAATTAAAATTTACATTTAAACTTCCAAAATGGCTCTTCCCAAGAACAAGTGTTTGTTTAAATGTGTAGGCTGTGGCACGTACATTAATAATCACTCTTAGAGCTCTATGTCTTTATTATTATTTGTGTTTTATACAACATGTATTCCCTGCTTCAAACAATCAGCTTAAACCTCGACTCTTGGCCTGTATGTAAACAGGACCTGCTTATGGCATATAGCAACTCAAAACTCTTTGTGACTTCTTATTGCAATGGTTATCAGGAGTTTCTCTCAGTTTTCTGCCTTCATGCCCTCTTCAAATGAGGTGTTTTCAATCAGATAGAGACACCTGAAATAAACCAGGACAGATGTCCCCAAAAAAGGTCATAAAGAGAATAAACACAGATGTTTTAATGCCATGGGTACAGGCTTTGGAGAAAGAGTTTAAGTTCCAGGGTGACCATTTATTAACTCTATTTCTTGGCCAAATTACTTAATTTCCCTGTGCCTCAGTTTCTGTGCCCATAAAAATAGGGTGCGATTAGGTAATTCACCCAGTTGTCATGTTAAAATGAGTTGAAAAGTGTACAGCATCTAGCATGGGGTTTGTATAACTCAAGGTTAGCTTCTTCTATAGCTTGAATGGTTAGTTTTAGTCTGAGAAGTTGGAAGAAAAGACCCCCAAGATATGTATATGATAGTCTTGGATAAATGCATGCTATCATTTCCTAGATAAGATACATTATTTTTATGTACTCTGATAGCTAGAAATGGTTTTTATTTTTTATGGTTCTATTCTGAATGACATTACTTTTTCACTATTTTTGGAATTATAATATTGCTAATATACATCAATGCTATGGACTTTTATAAATTATCTTTTATATCTCCCCTTTACGTAACTCTAATTAACTCTAGTTTTTAAAGGTAATTCCTTTTGATTTTCTAGATAGAAAAATATGGCATAAACTTATAGCTTTTAAAAAGATTATTCTTTAAAAAGCTTTCTTCATAACTGATTATGAATAACTATTAAACCATCAAAATAATGTTTAAAATGTACATCATTGCCTTACCCCACCTTGAATAAAGAAACACCATCTATGGCTGTGCTGTACTGTATAGCTGCCACTAGTCACATGCCATTTTTTTAATTTAAATGAATAAAACTTAATAAAAGTAAAAATTCAGTTCTGCAATCACGCAGCTACATGTTAAGTGCTCAGTGACCACGAGTGACTAGTGGCTGCCACATGAGACACGACAGAGATCATTTTGGTTATCACTAAAAGTTTTGCTGGACAATGCCGTTCTGGAGTCACCGTTGGCTTTCAGTGTAGGATGCATGTGCATTGGCACATTGAGGACACTATTTCTATTCCTATTTAGTTCTTTAAGAACGTATACATTCATCTTTATCAAATAGCTCTCAGTATGTGTTAAAATGCTCACGAGATTTTATTCATTGTAGTCTAACATGTTATAATAGTTGATTTCCATTTATTAAGCCATCCTACTATTTCCAAAATAAGTCATACCAGATTGGGAATTACTGTTATTTCAAAGCATTACTAGAGTCTATCATTTTATTTAAATATTTCATTTTTAAGTTTATGAGTGACATTGGCCATTAAAACTTTTTCTTGGCTCTGCACCTGTGGCTCAAGTGGCTAAAGCGCCAGCCACATACACCTGAGCTGGTGGGTTCAAATCCAGCCTGGGCCCGCCAAACAACAATGACGGCTGCAACCAAAAAATAGCCGGGCATTGTGACGGGCACCTGTAGTCCTAGCTACTTGGGAGGTGGAGACAGGAGACTTGCCTGAGCCCAGGAGTTGGAGGTTGCTGTGAGCTATGATGCCACAGCGCTCTACCCAGGGCAACAGCTTGAGGCTCTGTCTCAAAAAAAAAAAACAAAAAAAACTTTTTCTTGTTTAGAATTGAGTCGATAATTATATCCAAGAATTTTGTTCAAGACATTTCAGAAGAATTCACCAGTAAATCCAAAATCTCTTGATATTCTTCCTTTAGAATACTAAGTTTGAGATGGGAAAAATCACTTAGCTTTAGAATTATTCTTTAATTCAACAGTTAAGGTTTTCTACTCTTTATCATTTGATTCTCTATTATTATCTCATTTTGAATTATTATAAGTCATCAGAATGTTGAATATTTACAAAATTTAAATACACCTAAATCTCCAATAAAATATAAGTAATTATAACTTTCAGTTATTTTAGATAATTGCCTAAAGCTTAAAGAGTCAATTATATAGATACCAGTGCAACTGATGACATTTTTGCATTTATGACATTCATGTTATGAAAATGTATTTTATATTTTAATAAACGGATTCAGAAAGATTAATGAGTTTAGCAGATTATTTTCATTTCAATTTTTAATTAACTTGGTATAATTTTTTATTAAGTATTTACCAAAATGTCATTTATAAGTGTACTTTTCCTTCTATTTCAATAATTTCACTTCATACAAGTTAGAGCAGGAAAAATGAAAATATTAATTTTAAAGGGTTGAGTAAATGGAACTTGGAAAGGTATTGGAGTTATACGCTCTGGAGATAGGGCAATTATTATTGGCAAATATATTATTGGCAAATATGAACCAGTCCTCAGTGAGCAATTCCTTACACAGCCTACCCTGGGCCAAAAATAGAGCAAAGGACTATCTCTGCGGGAGGCAGAAGCCACATCCTTGATATGACAAGGGGGCTTCCAATAAAGCAGAGCAGACTTAACTAATACACTACAAACAGTCCAACACAGTATATAAAACAAGATGAAATGTAACTAGGAGAGGAACTAGTACTTGAATTTGAAAAAGACCAGCTGCACAACAATAGAATCAGGGAGATTTGGATTAAAATCAGTTCTAGTAAGAACTACTTGGCAATATCAGTTGAATAAAAGCTCTAAGATGAGGCATGGTGTGACTCGGGGACCAGAGGCTACACTAATAGAACTAAAGCATCTCAAATGGAAGAATCATTAGAGCTGCTATTCTCTGCATTGGTGAGAACACAATGATTAAGGGAGAAGAGGTAGAAAATAGCCAGACTTAAAGTATACCTGCACACAGACTTGCAAACACACACACACACAATGGCTCTATCAATTCATCAAAAGTAACACATACATTTTCTGATTTATTTTAAAATGTCATTTAGTGGTCCAAGGACTATTCAAACAGCTTTAAAAGAGCTATTCTACCTTAATATATAACAATGAGTTACAATGATCTATATCAAAGATCAAGCTATCAGGATTGAGTGTTTTTCAGTTTAAACTACATTTTTGAAATACTAGTAAATGTACTTTGGTTTTATCGTCATCTTTCAGCATTTTCAGAAGTTTTAACTAATGTTTTCAGTCCTTCATGTCCAATTACCTATATATACATGTATACACATCTCAACTACATATGGATATATACATACATATTTTTATTTATGCATATATACAGGCATATAATCAAACGTATGATGAACTTGTTTTTGGCAAGTTATGTTTTTTGCTTTTAAATTTAAATATTTTGTTTAAATTAAATTTTAACTTAAATTTTTTATTTTCAATGCTTATTTATTTGAGCTGCTTCTGAATTTTTATTTAAATTTTTATTTCTACTTTTAATTCAGCTTCATTTCTATTTAATTTTTTATTTTAAATGCTTATTTATTTGAGCTGCTTCTGAATTTGTATTTAAATTTTTATTTATACTTTTAATTCAGGTTCATTTCTATTTTTTTTATTTTAAATTACAACCAATTTGAATCACTAGATATGCCAGGAAATGACCGGTAATCCATTAAAAAATAGATAACTGGTTTACATTTTAAAAAGCAGAATGTCATTTAAAATTATCTGGCCTATATCAGAAGTAACTGAAACAATTCCATTACATAAAAAAATTAAACACTTTTGGTGGAAAAAAAAATAGTTCTTCAAAAGTTACGTATTTGTCTTTTGCCAGAATTTTAGCATTTTTATGATTCTTCCGCTACCTTTAGTTTACTTAACTTTCAGAAAATATATATTGGTCGCTAAAGTCCAACATTCCACTTAAAATCATTAAACCTACATTAGGTAGATTCAATAAATTTGGCTTCTTGGAAAATTAGCTTTTGTCCAGTTGGTCTCCTTGCCTGCGATCTAGAGAGCTTTAAGCTTTTAAAGTGTAAAAAGAATTTTAAGGAAGATAATTCTGAGCCATTTTCTACAACTTTAAGAATAGATAAACTGAAATAGTTAATTATGATAAAATGAAGGATTTAAACTATCTGTGCAGATTAATTTCCCTCATAAGAAACGTGAATATCAAGCATATAGTTGATGAAGGGGACATTTCTCCTGGGTTTTCAAACTAATTGGCTGCCTACATAAACACTGGCCTTGAAGAATTTAGTTCAGTCTGAAAACTATAGTATTTTCCAATATGTGATCTTCCAGTGAATAGAGACTCTCTTGCATACAGTCTTAAAATGGCAAAAATTAGCACCCTGGTATATATACTAGACTCACCTTCTGTATTGCGTCACCTGCCTGAAATTTGCCCAATTTGGGGTCCAAAGTGCAAATAGTCCCCCAGAACAAAGGGCTCAATTACATGGCATCCCTCTGAAAGCACAGAGTGAGGGGACAAGTGAGTGACGCCATTGTGCGAGGCAGGTCCTCAGAGGCTAATTAAATTTGGAGAAAGAAAACTAAAAATAGGATAGAGTGTTACATGAATGGGATTAATCTGAAGACCCTCCTTCATAGCCCAAATCTCACTGTTTTGAGCGTGTTTGCCACGTTAATTCATTAGTAATGGCATCGTGCACAGTTTCTAGTCTGAGGGAAGAGAGATGAGGGTGGACCCCGGCTGACACGTTGCCATGGTGATGACATTTGAGCTTCTGTGGAGTGGTGAATCTGATTAGTCAGTCCAGCGTTTTCCTCATTTCACTTCATTACACAGGAAAAGAAACTCCTAGAAAGACTGGTCCATGTGTATTTGTATTTTATTAAAATATAAATATTTTTTCATGCCAACTCATCTATGGAAATGGGAGGACAGTCAAAAGCTCAGCTGTGTCATCTCAGCTAAGAGTTTACACAAAATCCGGCTTGCCCTGATGCCAAAACGAATTGAAACACGAAGCCAGTGAGTAGAAACAAACAGCATGCTTCATGCGAGCGCCACCGTCACTCCATCATCTTTGCCTCCTTCTGTCCACGCCGTATGGAGCTTCAGTGCAAGATTCGGTCTCCATGTATTTGCCTTGATGCTTTGGCGAGCTTGTGGCTAAATCTCTTTATTGAAAAAAAGCAGGAGTGGAAAACGAAAATGAGGGTGTTAACTGTAATCTTTGTTTGCTTAGAAATGTGTTTGTTGATGGCCAAGCCTTAAAACCAAGGTATTTTCGGTTCTTATGGGCTTCTTTGGAAGAAAGAAATGGGTCCCAGTGGAAAAAGAAGTGCTTTCTCATTACTAGTTCTGTAGGCATATGGCAAAGAGTCCCAGAACACAGAGGAAAGCGTGGGGACAGAGCTTGCTTCTCCCTTGTTACCTATCAGATACCTTTGTTTGGTGCCCCAATTGGATAGCACCTATGAGCAAACAGCCAGTAGATGGCGCTATTTGGTTTAGTGCTAAATTGAGAAGCTCCCAGTTTTCTGCGTTTGGATGACCTTTTTTTTTTTTTTTTTTTTTTAAGGCAGTTGGATAAAGAAGGTTTTCGCGTATTGGCTGTCTAAACGCCAGTTCTAGCTGTGATAAAGTGCCAGAAGTCATTCAGACACATTTTCTAAGCAGGCAGAACAGGAAAGGGAAAAAAAAAAAAAAATATATATATATATATATATATATATATATATATATATACATATATATGTATATATATATATGTATATATCTTCTTAAGCAACTGCATGTCATGAAATCATATACCATAGTCTTGGTATTATTTTTAATTTTCAAAAATGATAGAAAATTAGAGGAAAAGTAGATACCATGCCTTCCTGGTCCCCTCCTGCACAAGTGCACATAGTCACACATTACTGTTGAACACACAGTTCTCCGAAGTGTGTTGTCTCTGTATACTTTGTGGTGCCCCACTGCTCATCTGTTCAAACAGAAAAAGAATAGACTCATTGCTATATGAAAACTGGCGAAGCTAGTCTAACGCTTTGCACCTATAGCCCCACCTACTTGGAAGGGTGAGGTGGGAGATCCAGTTGAGGTCAGGAATTTAAGACTAGCCTGAGCAACACAGTTAAGATCTCTGACTCTTAAAAAAAAAAAAAAAACTTGGAAGGTTCTATTGAATGGTAATTGAGCTCCCCTTGCTCCCTTTGTCTCATCTGCTGCATAAACTGGTCTGTGGTTTTCTGGAGGTATATGGGGCACAGAGGCATAGAGTTGGTTCCAGAAATCATGGGGCTTTGGAACCAATGATACAAGATGACAAAGTAAAGATTCTTTGTCCTCAGCATCCCGCTGTACATTGAAAGACATACATTATTCTGACACATCCCCTTTGCTCAATTAAGAACGTTATTTCTTGATTAGGTATTATTGATGATTTTTTTAACTGTCTTAAGACTGGCTTTTTCTTGTTTGATCTTCCTTTCTTTTTGGTGCAGAAAGGGCTATTAACAATTATGCAGGCTTTAAATTGATATTAATGTATTAAAATTATAAAATAAAATATTTAAGTTCAACTGACAAGTCTTACTTTCCTGCTTATAGTTTTACTATCCCTTTGTATATAATAACAACAAATAGTTTCTCGGAGGATTTGATTTGTTAGTACTGACTTCGAGGTAAACAATCTAAACTCAAACAATTGCTCTCATTTATAGACTTAATTAGCTAAAATTTCTTAGGCATTTTAATATACATTTATAAAGTTAATAGATTCAGTTTTCTGTTTGTTTAACCATCCAGTGTCTCTAACTAGACAAACTTATAGCTCCAATATGCAAAATCTTTTTAGCAACTTAAACAACTTTTATAAATCTAATACATGTATTGTTTATTCAATAAATTCATATATTTAATCTCTAAATATTCTGACTTATTACCATCAAAACTTTCAAATATTTAAATTTTGCCATTTAAACTTTTAGATGTGTTAGTTTATTAAATTTTTTAAATAGTCATACTTAGAGAATTAAGAGGTCACTGGAAGAGTCCAGTACTATTTACCAAACAGTAAAATACTGTTATGCTTTCAACTTACAATGACAATTCTAAATTTAATTTTCCATTTAAAATTGGAATCAAAGGCTAATACACTTAATTGTTTGATAAATATTTATTGACTAAATGAATATGCCCATGTGTCAAAATCTCTTAAACATTAAAAATGTTTTTAACCACAAACTTAGATTGTCTCTATGATTACTAAATTAAAAGTGTTTACTCCATGAAATTCATTTATTATCTCTATTGAATTTGACCAAAGATGTTAACATGGTGGCTTATGGGTTAGAGGTTTGATCTAGGATATGGGCTGTGGAGTCTTATAGGGTATGTGCCCTGAGCTCCCAAGGAACATCCTTTTTTAAGAGTCACTGTGTCAATATGTGACTGCAAATCCATTTCTTTACATAATTCTTTAAACTGATATGCATTGAAAAAAGTCATCTTTCTTTGTATTGTATTTCTGGCAAAGACTTTTAAGATACCTTAATTCTTTTCATCTGGCTCTAAAGATAATTCATATCATCCCATCACATTCTGAAGAATTTTCAAGTCTTACTTTGATTCTGTTCCTGCATGGAATGTTCGCACATAACCATATCAGCTGGACCCATGGAACTGTTGCTCCTGTGGAATAGCTCGTGCTCTCCACATCATCATAGGTTATCCCCCACCCCAAATACTCCACCCCTGCCCCATCCCAGGCTTGGTACTTGTCCTGAGCATGCTATTAATAGAATACAGGATATGTACTAGCCCCCTGAATACTCTCTAGCCACTAGATGACGGTAGCACCCACTCTCCAGTTGTGACAAGCAAAAATTGTGCTCCCTGGTGAGCAAACTCACTACACACACACTCACATGCTCAGAACCACTAGGTTGGGACGACCAGCTGTTAGTCCACCCGAGACAATGCAAAGCAATAGGGCCAATTGTAGCACAATTATTTTGTTCTTTTTCTTATATATTCCATCAGTGCCCTCAAGTCTGCTCCCAGCCTGCCTCCCCTTGAGTGTTGAGTATATGCCCACTAATCAGATCCAAGGCAGGACATTTTGCTCCAGAGGATTGAGGGTTGTTTTGGTTTACATTGTTTTTTGTCTTTCTCTTTCAGCATCCATGACATTAGATGGTATACTTCCTAGATGAAAGGGTTTTGTGACAGCTTTTAGCTTTTTATTAAGGGTTTTTACACAAACTCTGCTTTTAAAAACATCCATTTATTTTCATATGGTATGGGAAAGTGAGCTTTTAAAAACACTGATGTTTCTACACATGCTTATTGTCCAAACCAGGACTCTAATTTCACATGAATTTTTTGACTCTTTCTTTACATTAACTGTGACAAACTGGCATTTCTAAAACCCCACATTGGCAGTATTTTTGCTATAATGGTTTGAAAGCAAAAATAATCAAATTCTGGGCAGTAAAAGAAAATAGAGTCTTAAAAACTGGGACTACAGACAAGCTAAGAGATGAAAGGGAATCCCATGGCTTGATCAATTGCATGCTATATGATAAATCATTTCTTCCTGAAGGCAGGAGAAACCTGTATTTTACCTCATAAGAGGAACATACTGTACAGTCTAGCATTATCTTAGAATACCACCCTTGGAAATGGACAGATTAAATTATACAATAAAATCAGTGTCATACTGTGAGATTGTTGAAACCCAGCTTAGTAAATGAAATCCTTTTAATGATGGGAACCTAGAAAAAAATTTATCTTGAGCTTCTTCAATCTGTAACAGACTTGATGCTATCATGGAGGTCTTCACAAACATTCACCAACATCTGCAACTTGCACATGATGCTTCTTTAGCATTTCTGGGCAGCTGGGTGAGTGTGAACCCAGAAAGCATGCGTGCCTTTCCCTAATGTGTTTCTTATGGGCTGTGTTAGTTAGCCACAGACTTCACGAGGGTGAACCACAATGATTACTGGGTTCGTACAAGAGCCTGTTAACATGATGAGGGCTAAATAAAAATGGTATTAGAAGATGCCTTCGTGATGAGCTTTCAGAAGCCAAGGAGAGGTTCCACACAAAAGTCCTCGGGGAAAATATATATTTCCATTGATATTTCTGTTGATTACTATTTGGAAAGCAAAACTCATATTGTCCAATATGGTCACCACCAAAATAGGATGGGGTAGTGTGCAAATAAGTGGAAATACTGTGACATTGGTTCTACACGGACCCAATGTTGATATTTGCAAAAATAACAGCATGAATGTCCTAAACAGAACAATTAACTAGAAATTGAACTAAACCAGCCTGCCAGGCAGAATTTATACTAAGAAATTCTGTTCTGTAAATGCTGGGAAACTTTGAGGACAGATACAATAAGTACAACCCAACCTATGGTTGCCCTACACAAAACGTTTTTAAAAAGCCATTCTGATGTTTAAAAGGTAGGTCCCAGAAATGTTTACCTATAATATGCACAGTATAGTATAGAACATATTTGAACTTTAGTGTGGTTAATTTTCAATTTTTGTCCTACGGTGTAGTGTTTATACCAGCGGTGTATGGCAATATGTTAACTTAATAGCCTATCTATTTAAGTATTTAAGGTGCTGTTAGAATACAGCTATCCCTTTATGTTTAGTCTGTGGCTGCTTTCGTGCTACACTGGCAGAGTTGCATATTTGCAATAGAAAATGCATGGCCCACGTGGATACTATGCATAATTAGGCCCATCTCAGAAAAAGTTTGCCCACCCTGGCAAAATCATTTGACAATCCTTCCCAAACTAGGATTGTTTCTATAGCTCTACAGCAGAAAGGCAAGCAAACATTTTGTTGTCGTTGCTTCATACATAGTGATTCATGGGTTTAGATTAGAAAATATCTCATGTACATTCAATACTTATTTGAGGGAGTTTATATGGAGGGCAGGAGAGAGAAGAGAATATTTGCTATTTAAGGAAGACATTTAGTGTGATTTTCTTTCAAAAGAACTTAGTGTTTGAAAATTTGTCCATAACATGAAACTTGTGTCCAGAGCAGTACAAATAGCTCAGTGGAACTTAAACCATTTTTGGTAATCATCCCTTTTGGGCCCTGAGTAAAAATAATGGTAAACTTGATATTTAAATTTTTCAAAAGACTTAAGGCAAGGAAAAGAGAGGAGTTATGTAAGTGAAACCAGAAGAAAATGAGCAAAAAATTAAAAGAAGTTGGGGGGAAAAGGAAAACAAACAAATAATGACCCAACTGTAAATAGATTTTCACATTGTACTGAATAAAAATAATAGCTAACATTCATTGTTTTACCATATGCTAGGCAAATTACATACTTTATTGATTTCCTCCTACTCTTCAAGGTTAGTATTATAATTCTTGTTTTACAGATGCATCCACTGATGTTCAGGAAGGTAAGGCAACTTACCCTCTCTTTGGACAAAGAGCCGTCTGACTCTTGTAGGAATATAGAGCCTATCTGTTTCCATTAAGATTCTCTTAAGGTTACATTTAGTAATATTATAGTTAGCTAACGCCACGTAACAACCTACCTCCACACAGAGTGGCTGAGAAAAACTATCACTCATCATATCTCCCAAGTCTGCCAATGAGCTGGGGATTAGGGAATTTGGGCTTGGCCTGGGGAGGGCTCTTCTCTAAGAGCTTGCCATTCTCCTCTCAGTACCAGTGGGCAAGCCCAAGCATGGCACTATCAGGGATGAAAGAGAGCAAGTTGAAACACACAAGACCTCGGAGCCTGAGCATAGGACTGTCACACTACAACTTTTGCTTCCTTCCATGGGCCAAAACATGTCATGTAGCCAAGCTAAGAGGCCGAGAGGTATATTCTGCCCACAGTATATTACGGCAAAGGGCTGAGATACAAGAAAGGGAAAGGACTGGAGCCAATCTTTCACTCGCAGATTTGAGCAAAATTAAATGTACCTTATTCTGAAGGTTGCAAGTTTGGATTATCTGAAAGCCAGGCCCAGAACTGTGCATATTTTCCATTGTATTATAATTACCCTGGGACCAAAGAAGCATCCAATCATTGTTCTTCACCATGACCTCATGAGAGCCACACATGGGGTCCCCATGAAGATCCTGAACAACTTCACTAAGAGTTCCCTGGACCCTTCTCCACCCCTGAGTTCCATCTTATAGTAAACTCTGCCCCAAGAGTAGCCACACACAGGAGTACAGTATCATTGATTAAAGAAGTTGTTACCAAGTAAGGAAAACAGCATGTTCTTCACCTATGGAAAATTCAATAGTGCACAGGAGTGTGTGCATGTATAAAATGAAGGAAGTAAACACAGGAGCCACATAATTAGACACTTTTAACAATTTACTTAAAAGTATTATTAGTCTACATTTTGGTAAAAGGAACCATCTCCTTCCTATTGCTCCGAGTGAGAGATAATGGTCTATCCCAGCTGATAAGATAATAACTTCCTGCCATTCTCAGGTACTCAGACAATCATTAATAGAAGACAAAGTGATAGAGAAGCTGAGACAATTCACTCCAAGGCAGGAGGTATTGATTGGTGTAAATAGTCTATAGATTCCACTCATGCTGGAAGAGCAAGCAAGACAATTACAAACTTTTCCCAATGATCAACAGACACTTCAGGCAAAGCTGCTTTTGCAAGATAGTGCAGTTTTTTTGACAAGACAGCTCCATTTCAACATCCCCTCCTCCCAAATAATGCCGCCAGGAAAGCGCAGATTTGTGAGATGTTTGTAGGGACAGTATAAAAAGAAAATGGAGATTTTTCATTTTCTTTACTATCTGAAACATATCCAAGAAAGTAAAAGTCATTTTCCTATTTTGGAATGAAGAGTGTAAGAGATGAGACATTCTTCTTATATCTTCAGGGGAGAGGGACTAAACGTAAGCAAATCCACAGAATGAAAGAGAGGGGCGAGCGGTACTTGCAGTAACAATCATAGAAATCAAGCAATTGTAGACGTGTAAAAGTCAGTATGCATTTTTATTTCCCCCTGTATGAAAACCTCCACCTGCCCTTGATCTAGGACATGGGTACACACTGAGCTTTGCTATGTCAGAGGTGTAATTGGTGGTCACTAGATGCAAGGCGTTCAACTGCAACCTTAGATTGGTTGGGAAAAGTGCTTCTCATAAATGAAGATTACACTGACAAAGGCTGTGTGAAGCCAGCAGCAAGGACAAGGACATCAGAAAGCCGGTCAGGAGGGTGCTGGTGTCCTCAGTATTCAAATGGACAACTCCAACCTAGATTCCTCCATGGCTTCTTCTTGCCTAATACATCAAGCCGCTGGATTCACTTGCGTAAGTTGTGCTTTACAAACCACACAGACATTTCTTATGCTAGGCAACTTTAGTGCTGAGCTGTCCCTGAAAAGAGAAATTGAGAATGGGACCTTCTATAAATAAAATGGGTTTGAGGATTCCTGTGTGCAATGGAGAACACCCCAAAGTAAGTGACAGAGGTGTCTAAGAAATAAGCACGGTGGGAGGAGCAGACAGGGGAGGCAGTGAAGAAGCAGGTCAGGGCACTCCCCAGAGGAGGAAGAGGACACAGGCCCTCCAGGTGAGCAAAGGATGAGGTGGTCTGTGCTGGAGGCAGGGGGTGGGGGGGGGTGGGGGGTGGGGGGGAGCCTGCAGGCAGACAGCGTCCCAAAGAGGAGGGAAGCAAGTGAGGACGTATCTGGATAGTCACCAGTCGCTGGCTGGCATAGATCACCAGAAGCATTTCTTATCTCACATCACTTTGGAAACCGGAATTGGTGTGCCTGTGTGATCCTCTTTCCAGCCCCTTCCCATTGCAAAAGAAAGTTCTGAAAATAATTAGAATCGCTCGCCCCACAGCCTAGAGGCCCCACATCAAAGTTGTGCCTCTGCCCTGTGTTGCCAGCATTTCTTGATCTTCAAATATGAAACTGTTGTGTAAAATGGAGCAGCAGTGCTCACTTGGAAGTAAATGTCTTCAGAGGCTCATCCTATGGCAGTATCTTGTCGCTTATCTCCAAGGTGAAATGACTGCATGATTTCAACCACACCTTCGTCAGTGCGTAATAAAAATAACATTCAGGTGTTGGCATCGTCTGTTTAGAAAGAGTATTTTCTATCTGGGAGCTCCTGAGAAAGAAGTGAACATTTTCTAGAATGAAACACTCAAAATGAGAAAGGTTACATTGTGGGAACATCTGTAATTATTTGCCTTCCAGTGAAAAATTAATTGACTGTGTACAGATTTTATATAGTTTGTTTCATCTGCTTTTTATATAGATAAATTTGTGATTTGCATTCTTTGAATTTTGCAGCTTTTCTTAAAACTTGTGAACATGTTAAATCTCTTTTAATTACATTTGGAGGAGAGCGACGTAGTAAAAGTACTACTTAAAGACTAGTTTCAAAAAGACACAGAGGCATTTAGAGATCTGACAAAACTCTTAGTCAGTGGCCTCCAGACTCAGTGAAGGTAATAGGGAGAACAAATAAACTGATTTAGAATAAGGAAGCTTTGTATCTTGTCTTGATAGATAAACTGGCCTTTGATGCAAAACACAAAATGAATAATGACCACAACTAATGTACATTAATATGGTTTAAGACCATTATCAAAATCAATAAATACAATTTTGAGTTACCCTAAAATACGTATTAAAATTATTTTTCTGGTACATATTGAGTTAGTTAAAATAGAAACCCCCCTTTTATAAATAACTGCATTGTTCAGAATAGCACACATAAGCAGAACATTTATTTCCTTATTTTGATAGAGTTCCATTTCCTGTTGAAAAGTAAAATCCAAGAATAAGAACATTCAGCTTAAACTATGTAATACTTTTCTTTGAAAAGTAAGAGTTCAGATGTAAAGTTTCAATAATGAAAGAGTTCTTTCCTAATGAGATAGTTTCAGAAATACTTAATTTAATCCAAAAATGACTTATAAAAATTCCCCACACTTGGAACTACATGCATAAACCTCAACAATTGTGGCAATTATTCATTTTAGCTTTTATTGCTGAGACGACTTTTTAAAAGATGTTCCGTCCCATTGATCCTGCATACGGTTATCATTTAAACCCCTGTTTGGAAAACTTTTTTAGAAAATGCTTGTCGGATGCTTGTCAATATTTTCCTGATGGCAATGCTAGAAACCTCACTCTTTGCCACCACTTTCATCTGCAGGTGACAGACACAAAATCCATTATGTGGTCCCAAAAGAGGGCATCGTTTTCATGTATCAACTCAGCAAACCAATTCAACAAACCTAGATTGTGTCGGTGCGATGTGCGGGATCTGAGTGTGATCTGTGCACCCGCAGCAGCCGCATCACCCAGGCGCTTGTTAGAAATGCCGAGGCTTGGGCTCCACCCAGACTTACTGAGCCAGGAACTGTGGAGGTAGAACCCAGCCATCTGTTCTAACAAGCACTCCAGCGGATGCTGATGCATGCCCAAGTTTGAGGACCACCATGCTAGGATGTCTGAGTGCACAAAGGTGGTGATGAAAATGCTGCAAGAGAGTGTGACCAAGTGCTCCTGGCATTCGTGACACTGATGATTTTCATTTGGGGAGATTCAGGGAGAAAAATGATTTTTAAACAGGATGAGAACACCTCCAATTTCTGAGCACAACATAGAGGAAACTTAAGAATGCGATTTGAGTCTGGTGCCCTCGGAAACTGTAGCCTTTGCATCGTTTTCACATGGTCTGGGAGCGCATATCTGCCACCTGAGCTTTCTTCCCACAATGGGAAGGCTTGACGTTGCATCTGAAATTCCTCTTCTATGCAAAACATGTGTGTTTTCCTCCGGGACAGAGCACATTGCCACAAGTGCACACGGCATTGTTTGTTTCTCATGTCCTTTCTTTCTCTGTGTATCTGAGTGCGTGTATATTTCCCGTTTCTGATGTACACATAAAGGACTGGACACATAGCCTTGACCCGAACTTGTGTGTGTGACTTCACACGGTAGGAATGTCCGTGATCTCAGGCTCCTGTCTGCAAAGCGAGGGGGTTGGACTAGAGTCTCCCAACGGCCCTCTCTCTGCCTGGAAACACTTCAAGTCCACAGACCCAACATGTTTTTGCTTGTCTTTCTTTGTTCACTATCTGGTAGCATATTAATTAGATAAAATCAATCCTAACACTCTATTCAAAATGTTCTCAGAATGAAAAGCTCCTTATGAAATAGCTGTGCTTTGCTCCAAACATATAATGTCTTAACTTTTAATTTCACTACTCACTTATGAGTGATTATATTTATTTATTATCACATGGTCTTAAGAAATTTATTTGTAAACCTTTGTGCAAATAAATGGCATGAGAATTATTTTTCTCTTTCCAGAGGAGCTTAGTTTATATGAACTATAGAAATCTCCTATGTCATAAATGGCTCTTTGCTATATGCTCTTAATTTTCTCTCTTCACATAAGCCGGTGTGTGTATGTATATAGGCAAACACACTAAGGTCCTTGATACCTTGTTTACTTCCTTTCTTTTTTTTTTTTTTTAATTAAATCGTAGCTGTGTACGTTGATATGATCATGGGGCACCATACACTAGTTTCATAGTCCGGTTGACACGTTTATATCACACTGGTTAACATAGCCTTCCTGGTAATTTCACTTTACTTCCTTTCTTAAGGTGGCGTCACATCACCAAGAAAATTAGTGTGATAGATTCACATCATAGAGTAGAATTCTATTCATTAGATATTTTGTACCAAGTGCCCCCGTCTTTTCCCACTCCCTAGTCAGTTTCCGAGTGTGTGCATATGCAGGCATGGGAAAGCATTTAGCAACAGAAAAGAAATGCAAACCATGTCTCCTTTTCCCCAGTGTTCCCACCTCGATTTTGTCCTTGAATTTCTTTACTTCCGTGGGCCATCTCCAACATTCTGAAATTTCTGGAACTCTTTCTTAGTTCCCTAAGCTTTTTCTTCATGAGCCTGTTTCTCTGAGAACTATAAAAAGATGTGCTCACAACGCGTTCTGGGGCGTCCACTAGTAAATTGTTGACATTCTTTCCGGCTGAACTAGGCCGCCTTGCTCCACGTTTATTAGTTCATCTGGAATTCCACAGCTGCCACCTGAGCTTTTATGCTGTCGATAAGGAGCCCTGGTTCGGGGGCTGGTGTGATTCTGTTGTAGCCATATTATAGTCTGCCTTTTACTAAATGTCTTCGCCATGAAACCGGGGTAAATCTGTTCTTTCTCTCATGTTCCATAGAAAATGACAGCTAACTCCCTTTGCAACATGAAAACATCATTTGACATTAGTTTGTTGGTTTTTAAAATTTATTTTTCCATGCTCATGGTCAGGTTACTGTCACCCATCAGCCACTCTTAAACCAAAAAATGTTGTCCACTGGACAATGAAAATGCTTTAACATTCTTCATTTTGTTTCTTTTTTTTGTTTTTCTACTTTTTGTTACTGATCCAAGGGGGAAGACAGATTTTTTTTTTCTACAGTCCCCTTTGCTATTCTATACCCTAACAGAGGACGTATTTGGATTTCCATTGCTTTTTGCTTATTTTTCCAAAGCATCTCTATTTAAAGCCTCAATCTGTAGACTTCAACCCCCATCCAAATTATTACCAGCTAAATAGGATTTACACTAGCATTTTCATGCTTATCCCCTCATATCAGTGTCACTTTAGAATGACTTTTCCAAACTTTTCCTACGAGTTCTCTGATGATGTATTTTTGATATAAGCAACAGCCTGGGAAAAATCATATATTTTAGAATCAAACTTAAAAGAAAAAATATTTTGAGGATAATATAAAACCCAATATTTTCTTATGTTTGGTGCTAACTTGTTTGCATTTCGCTACCTAGCAAAACAATAAAAATAAGAATTATGTTTGATACATTCTACAGTTGAATCATTACTGGGTTTGAATGACAAGATTTTCATTTGCAATGATATGAACTTTTCAAGGGAAATGCTCCCTAGATTCAGAATGATCGGGGAGATTGCAGGGCCGCAGGTCAGGCTAATCATATCTCCATACCACACAATGCACCTCGCTGGGGAAATAAACACAAGATAAACCAGGAAGAGAGGTTGTATTGATCTCAGTCTGTCTCTGGTGAGGAATTATTTATTTTAAAAGATAAAATTCTATTTCAGGGGGGCTTATGAGATAAAATTCAAATAGAAAAATGGTCTTCATTGCTTTGACAGTTTATATGTGCTAAGGTTATTTCTAAAAACAGGTTTTTTTGCTATAAAATATAGCAAAGTTCATTTTTTAGTGAAAAAAGCTAACATTTGAACCCACCACTCCTAAAAAAACATTCTGTACATTTTCTCTCTGATGGCAGTTTGTGTAGCAGCAGGCCAGCATATGACAGGAAAATTCTCTTGTCTATTACTTTTTAATAAGACATTTCAGTGTAAATAGACATCAGAGAACTCACCTGATATAAAAATGTCTGGAGTTCAGTAATATCTCGTCTTAGGAATGCATCGCTCAGGCAAGTATTTTATTCGCCTCCATAATATAAAAAACAAAAACAGAAACCAATTGCTCTCCTCTTCTAAACTTTCGACAGCTTAAATATCTCTTTCAAACCTTTTCCATACAATTATTTACATTAAGTTAAAACTATGCCATTTGTACAGCTTTTCCAGAGATTTGCAACAGGTCTGAGAAGGATTTGAATTTCTTACTTGGACTCTTGACAACTCCTACTAAAGAAATTATTGACCAGGTTATGTGGCTTAGTAGCTAAACCTTCATAGGGCTTTGCTTAGTCAAAATGATTTAAATAGCTGCTTTTCTTCATTTTAAAATCGTGGTTCTTAAAAGGAAATTCATCAAAATTTGGCCACATTCTATTTAGCATCAAGCTTGCTACCTACCAATAGACCTATCCATTTTTTTCTAAATGTGAATATTTTGGGGGCATCAAATAAAAATATTTTGTGTTTTGAATTTTCCCCCAAATTTATTTTTAAACTCCAGACAGGAAAAAAAAAAAAACAAAAAAAACAAAAAACTTTAGATTTAGTAGTTTTTAGAATTTTTTTTTTTATCAAGGCTATATTTTCTCAACTTTGCATTTTTTATCCTGTGAGATTTTAAGCACCTTTCATTTAAATATTTAAAAAATATGCCCTCGGATGTCTTATGAACAGTCCTTGAAAACAGAGTCACCTTATTTATAAATTCAATTCTCTTTCCATTCATATGAGGAACTTTATCCTTCCTCGGGGCATATATTTAATAACCATTAATGAAATCTGAAATTATATAAGAGCACTGAGACCCAAATTTGCTACTCATTTTTTTTCCAGTGGAAATTTCATAAGGGTTTTGGCATGGGAACACAGCAGGCATTTAAAGCAGATGGAATAATACGGTTGGCCACAATGGCTCCGAAGGAATCATAACAGTTTATAATCAATAATTTGCTTACTAGGGAAGACAGTCTTTTCAGCCAAACCAGCACATAGCATACTGTTCACCCTCCCAGTTAGACGGCCAAATACCACCCCCGTTCTGCAATCCTGTGACTTCCATGAATTTATAAGTGGAAGCTGGGGCTCAGTGTTCATATGTTTTGTCTTTTAAGATTTTGGTATCCATCCTACTCTTTTCACAATACATCATGTCCCCATTTCCTGTAATATCTTAGAAATTATTTGAGCAGACAAAGGCAATTAGGACCAGATTCAGCTGGTGCTTACCTGCAGAAGAAAAAGGACTTACAGAAGAGAAGAGTCTATCCCAACTGGTTCTAGGGCCAGGAATTGTAGATGAAAGGAGACTTGTGTGGTAGGTAGGAACAAGTCCTTTGGAAATTCAGATGTGCTGTGATTGGGCAAGTTCAAGAAAAGTCCTTTCATGATTTTCTTTTGAAGAAAAAATTGTAGTGGCATCAAGAGTCTGAGAGGTAAGAATATCAAGAGAATGGCAGGAAACCTATCCTCACCTCATAAACTATGTATGCTACAGACTGTCACCCCCACTTGGGTACTGGTCTCCCTGCAGGGGATGGAGAGAAATCTGGATATGCAGGAGGCCAAGAAAGAAGATATAGTTTTTTTGGGATCTGACAGGATTCTGGGCAGAGGGGCTATTTGGAGAGTAGATTGATAATGCTCTCTACCAAGTAGATGGCCTTGCATTTTCTTTTCTTTTCTTTTTTTGCAGTTTTGGCCAGGGCCAGGTTTGAACCCGTGACCCTCGGTATAATGGGGCCAGTGCCCTACTCCTTCAGCCACAGGCACTACCCTGCATTTTCTCCTTGAATTCTCTTAACAGCTCTGTGACATAGGAATTATCTCATTTTTAAGTACCACCCTGAGGCAAGGGAATTCTGGGTAATTTGCCCAAGAGCTAGTAGGATTTAAAGTAGGTAAACTGAGCCAAAAATTCCTACTCTTGGACCATGAACTATATTTCTTACATTTGGATCTTTGCAGAAAACTGTTGCCAAACTACGAGTTTGTGAAGCAAGGTCCCTGAGAGAAGTTCCCTGACTTCTTGTGACTGAGGAAAGGAGTGGAGAGGTGGGCGTGCTGAAGCCTTGGGAGGGGGCGGAGAGGGCAAATGCAGACAGTTGGCTGACCATGGAGCCTGAATTTTTTTATAATTTCAGATAATAAAGATACTTGGTTTAAAGGAGAAAATTATATGAGTGAAACTATGTGCCCTGCCTTGATATTTTATAATTTTCTGATGAGATCACACATCATAATTAGGCATGGCTGTGATACTAAGGACATGCCCCTATAGTCACCCCACATTCTGAATCACTGGCTTTTCCCTCCAATAAATGTATGTTCACAACTGTGCTTCTAAATCAGTGGTCTCAACCTTCCCAATGCCGCAATCCTTTAATGCAGTTCCTCATGTTGCGGTGACCCCTGACCATAAAATTATTTTTGTTGCTACTTCGTAAGAACCACTGTTCTAAATAAAAACGTAGCTCATCAGCTGTCTTGGATAACAGTAGTCAGGGTAACATCAAATATGGGTCTATAACTTAACATTTTCATGGTTTATACATTTGAAAATGGCCATAGATTTGAGAATGTTACTGGGTTACTCAGCAACCAGATCCTGATGTTGATGGCCATTTATAATGGTGGCCTAGAACCAGTGGTAAGTCCTTCCAGGACTCATCTTCTTCTGATTTTTACATATCAGGGTCCTTTCTAATCTAACAGAGGTTTGAAAACTTCTGCGACTTCTCAGGGGACTGAAGAGCAGCTAGCTAGGACACAGCCAGTTCCAGGAGAATCACCCAAGTGCTTTCTAAAAATAGAAGCTCCTGGACCCCTCCTCAGATCAGTAAAATCTGAGTCTCTAGGGTGTAATCTGGAAATGTATATTTATAAGCAATGAATCAAATTCCCAAGCTGCTTTGGGAACCAGTGAGTAGAATATTGCTCTGGAAGAGTCCTTGGCAAAATGACCATTTGTCTTCAACTATCTCTTGGGTCATCTTGGCTCAGCCATTTCTTTTCCTAACAGTGCTGCTCCTCTTTCTTCAAGGTCAGTACAAACTGTAATATGCACACAAATCATCCTGTTAGGATTCCAACTCTGACTCACTTCCATGCAGAAACGACTTTAAGGCTTAGAGAAAACTTTTTAAGACACACAACACAAATTGTCATTTATCATATAAATGTGAGTTATGTCTGCAATAAGTTAATGAGTATTAGGCCTGAGTATTGTCATTTATCATATAAATGGTAAAGTATGTCTGCAATCAGTTAATCAGTATTAGGCCTTGGGACTCTGCATTTCTACCAAGCTCCCACCACGCCGCTGGTTCACAGTCTGCCTTTCGAGTAGCAGTGTCTTGGTGTCCTCCTTCGCTCACTCCTTTCTAGTTATGGCATCTCTGCTCAGAACATCTCTCCCTTTCTCTTCCATGGTATGTCTGTGGCTTTTCAGTGTAGTGGAGACAAAGCTTTTTCAGATAGATCTTGTCAAACATCAGGAAAGAGCAGCCTTGATGGAAATTTCAGAGAAGATTGAAAGAGAGGATGGAGAGATGGTGGACTATTAAGAAAGGCGTTTCTGGCAATGAAGAAAAACAAAATGCTTTATATTAAGTAGCACATCTACACACAAGGATGGCCTTAGAACTTTCCAGAAATAATCCTGCTCTGAAGAAAGGAGAAATATACATCATCCAGGAGCTGACTGCAGAGAAGCGGTAGAGAAGGAATCCTTGCAATAGCAGCGGCAAGACTGTCTTGCCTTATTACACCTGTGTGTGCCTCCCACCACACGCACAGAACAAACATGCTGTCATGGGTTTCTCTGGCACAGATTTAATGAATGAGGCTGAAAGTACTAGGAGCCAGACTCCTGCTTAGCTTACAACTCGCTATCTATTGCGCACTGCAGATGAGGTCATTCTTTTGTAGCACACAGGCTATGCAACTACCAACACACATATGGATAACCTTGAAATTAGTTTTACATCTCCCTCAACACCCTACTTTGTTTTCCATTCAGTCACTTTACTATAATGATTATAGTTCCCACCAGCTTTCAGGGACGAATTAATTTATAACAATAAATTCCTTAGGTGATGACTACCCAACATTAAAGTCAATTCATATAAATTAAGAGGGAAGTTTGTCCCAAAAGAAGGACATCAATAACCTATAAATATGCATTTATCTGTAGCTCAGACCCTTTTCTGAATTGCTTGGGACAGGGTATAAATCTTTAAGACTAGCAATATCGACTTGCCCTATCTCGACTTGTTTCATTTCAGACCCTGCAAAGTGCACGTAATAAATCAAAAGTGAGTTTTCACATTTAATTGTTTTCTCTCCCGTGGAAGAGTGCTGGAAATTGAACCTGGCCCTGGGACAGTGAAGCTTTGGCCCTGCTGCTGCTGTTGGCTCTGTGTCTTAGCATCATGACATCCTACTAGATGGGCTAGGGCCAGAGAACAGTAGGGCTACTTGGAGGGAAGCCCCAGGGACAATAAACAGAAGAGAGACCAGCTGGGTGGGAGAAGCTGGAGCCAGTTGTCAATGGAAATATATTAGTCCCGGGGCAGCAAGACTATGTAAGTTCCTGATGATTTGGGCCACTAGAATTTCATGAACCATTATCATCTCCAGCTTACTAAATGGATCCCAGAAGCTTAAACATTGACATGCCTTTAAAAAAAAAAAGACTCTCTTCTTTCTCCTGTAAGATCAAGCCTAGTGTTTGCAGCTTGTGATATTATGGGAAGAACATTTAGAAAGTATGTGCAAATCTTAAACATATAAACATGTCTTCTCACAAAAGAACTCTCACAAATTTGGGGTTGGAAAAGGGAACAGATAATGCTTAGATTCCAAATGCAAACAACAGGGAAGTTGCTGAGATAAAAAGAATTCCATGCAGAAATGAGTTTAAAGCCTAGAAAAAAATTTTAAAAGCACACAAACTTAAATTGTCAGTTACCAGGTAAATGGTGAGGTATATCTGCAATCATTTACTTGTCCAAGACAAAGATGGGTTACAGATCAGAAAGACCCTAATAAAGTTCTAGTGACTATTTCAAATTATTCAAACCAGATAGATTTCTAAAGAAATTGAGGTGTGTGAAATAATGTTCAAAATTCATTTCCAAAGTCACCAGCCATCCTTTGATTTTCTTATTACCCACGTTCTTTGCCCTGGTGAAGAAAATATAAGCATTACTTAAATGAGAACATAAAGGTGTAACTTAGGAAGACTTACTCTTCCTTGAAATTCACAAATAGTTGAGTTAAAAACAGGTTGTGAATGTTTTCTAATTCTCTGACTCACAGATTTGTAAAGCTCTCATCTCACAGCTGCCCTGGATTAACTCTCGCTGCTGTACTAATCCTTGTCAGCTCTGTCCTCAACTATTATGCCGGCCTCAGAATGCTCTTCCTTCCTCCAGTCTCTCCCCCTCACATCCATTCTTCATCCTGTCCCCAGAGTGATCCCACTGACACCAGGACTGAGTACCTAACTCTAAGCTCCAAAGCCTCCCATGCTTCCCCTCTCTGGAGGAGACATCCAGCTCTGGCAGTGCAACTACCACTCTCTCCCCAGCCATTTCTTCCTCTTTCTATCACCTCTCACCCTCTCCACAGCAACTCACATCATTTTCATTTAGTAAATGATGGCTTGTCTGTGGAGCAATGAAAAAGTGATTACCTTTGTAGCTGGTTTCAGAATTTTTGTTAGAGAAGTATTTTCAATAAGCCACATAAAGTGGACAGTGGGATCCAAAATGCCTGTTCAAGCAACAGAAACTAATTTCTAAACTGGGTATGAGACAAATAGAGGAATAGGTTTTGCTCCCAGATGAACAGAAGATGATTGCTTTGCCTCATACAGAAAGGATTTGGATTCCCAAAGGACTCTACAGACACAATGGAAGAGAGACAGTGTGGCTAGGAAGACGATGGAAGGATGGACAATTCAACGAACCGAAACTTTCACAGAAGACTCCTAAACTTGGTTTAATGTGAGCTCAGATGTGTGAATGATTTTGTTGGGATGGAAACTGAGGGAGTAGAATTTCATGCAAAAATGAAAATGGCAGTTGTCAAATATGCAGGATCCCGAAGACTGAACAACCTTGAAAATGGTAACCCATTGGAAATTCCCAGAAATCTTGACACAAGCCTAAAAATTGGTAGTGAGTGTGGCCACGGGATGTCAGATCAATCATACTGAGATCTCAAGGAATATAACAGCCCTCAGCTACATCTAGATTGTTCCATATTGATTCTTTGGCTCTTCCCAAGTGTGCCCTGCACTTTCCCACCACCCTGACACCTTGAGAATAATTATTTCTGTTCAGAAATGCCTCCCTTCTCTTCTCTGCCTAGTGAACTTTTAAAAACCAGACTAGTTATTATCTCTGTTGTATCTCTTCCCGGGCCTTCTCCCAGACTTAAGTCATTGCTCCTTCCTCTTTGATTTTACTGCTTAGTCCTCACATCTGGGTCTGTTTCAGTGGACAGACAGTGGACACCACAAGAACAGTGGTTGTGCTGTATTTCTCTAACTTCGGTGTAAACACACAGAAGATGCTCAGTATGTTAATTGATGAGCTAAATCTTTCCTTCAATCATGTGTAGAAATGACCCTAACCATAGCACCAATTCCTCTCTGCCCCTCTAAGAAAGTATTAACAATTTTTTCATACATTTTCAAGCTCCCTAGAGCTTATATATGTTAAAATGTGGGATCTTCTCAGTAGTGCTGCAAGCACATAGGGCAAACTTGACTTCTACCCCTTTCCCAAAGCAATACTGTACCTTCAATTTACAAGTGGAAGAAGTAGGGCCAGAACCTAGTCTTTGGAACACTTATGTCTAGCCCTCTTCTTTTTGCTGTTTGTATTTAACTTGGTGAAAACTAGGAATTCTTTGCCATTAAGAATGACTCCATTTGGAGGCTGGATCATCTAGGCACTTGAAGCAACTTGCTTCCATGAGTCAGGTGGTGTGATAGGAGTGATCTCTGTCTGTCAGCAATGCCACTCAGTTGCAGGTCACCACTCTAGTCACATTGTGCTCTCTTTCCTGTATCCTGATCATGCCACTTTCTGCAAGGCTCAGATAAGAAATGGAGTGAGAAGCAGCTCTTCTAAGAACCCCCCCCCCAAGCATGAGAGAGGAGAAAGGATTCTGTCCCACTCAAAACAGTAATAATTTAAACTTTGATTAAATCGTTTGTACCAGGCATAGACTTTACATGCATTTTCTTATCTAAATGTCATCTAGCTCTTTGGAAGGTGGGAGCCAGAGTGTTCCTGGGGAACTCAGGAACTCAAGTATTCAAATGCCCTCTAGAGCTTCTTCCTTCCCATCTCTGCCTGCCTTTCCTTGTCAGTGTCATTCCCTTTAATGGGAAATGTGCTTGACCGTGGCCAGCTTCACCACGAGAAAGGGCTTCCCTTGGTCATACCTGAACCTTTACCCTAATCTAGCTTGCAAAATCCCAAGGGCAGGATTCTGATCACCCTGGTCTGAGTCATTACCCACCCATTGGATCAATTACTGTAGTCAAGTGGGGTAAGTTGGGGGAGGGGGTGTTCTGATAAGTAAGCCCCTCTAGAGCCATCTGTTGGCGAGGGATTTCCCCAAAATAAGACAGGGTGGTCTGTTGCTAGGAGAAAAGGAGGCAGTGGCACTGGGCTAAACACAAGCATGCACTGAGGTTGTATTATTCTGTTCCTGTTAAGGGCATGAGGACTATGAGGCTTAAGGGGGTATGTAATTTGCCCAAGGTCACCAGCTGGAAGGATTAGGATTTAAACCTAGGTTAGCCAGACCCAGAGTCTGTACTCTGGACTTCTGGGCTGTGCTGATTAAGCCAGTTGTAGTCTGTTTTATGGCTATTTGGGGCTAGCTAGCTGAGTTGATCAGAGCTAAAGTGCCTTTCTCCTTTTGATAAGGCTGATTAAGTCAGGAACAAGGATTGGCTTATTGAGTCCTGATAAATGAACTCACAAGGACCTGGGTCTTTCAGAGAAAAGCTACCAGGTAAGGGAGTAAGCAAAGTGTGAATCACTCACTCCTAATCCCATCCACCCTGTCACTGGTGGAAAATAACACAAAGCATGCCTTTCCCCTCAGGGCGCCTGTGGCACCACCTCAGCGTGAGAAGGGCCTCAGGCTTTCATTTCCCTCTCCAGGTCTTCTTACATTTTCCCTAACAAGACTGCCTTCCTTTTCATTTTACCCGCAGCAGTGGCCCCTGCTGGGCCAGGAGGCAGAGCTATCTGGCCCGATGTTATCACAGCTCACACCCCCTCTGGCCATTATTAAGTGGCAGCCTGAGTTCAGTTGCATGTTTCTTAGCAACCACCATGCGCCGTGTCCTCTCCTTTCATTTGAGTCTTCCTTGTCTAACCTAGGGGGCAAATTTACTAAGAAATGAACCCATGCCTTCTCAGATTTCTAAGCCATGGAAAGCAGAAAATTGACAATGATTGCATTTTCAGTCTCTCAAAGTGATGACCAATTTCAGGGGTGGGGGGGGAGCAGAATCCTTTTCTTACGTATTGGCAATGGCTTTCCAAAGCATGTGTGATTTATAGCATGTATAAACTCATCTTTGGGGAAATGGATTTAAACTGAGATTCTTGATAAGATCAAACATGTCTGTTTGTAGCTTGCTGAAGGGCTAGACATGCACTTAAACCTAAACATTTGAAAACATGAAAACTGCCTTCTTGCAAGTTTCTATCAATAACAACCAGTTCTAACCTATTCACTTTTATACAGTATGCACTCAGTATGGGTCTGTTTGAGAGGAAGCTTTCCCAAGACAGATGCTTAACTTCTTAGAGGCAGCCAACTGCTTATTCTTATTCCTTGTACATGTGAATAAATAACTCCACACCCCCCCCACCCTAAATAGTTATTAGGATCCTGGAACATGGAACAAAGGCTAGAATTCTTTCTCCCACAAAGCTTGGACTCTTGGCTTTAATTTATATTAATCTGGTTTTGTTTGTTTGCTTTTATTTTGCATTTTTAATGCTGCTGTTTCATATTTATCTTTGGCTTATGTGTTTTTCTCCCATCACCACCACATTGCCATAATTCAATCTCCTTTTGTTTACAGTTACAGCCATTGAGGTTGTTCATACCTACACACATTTGGGAAGCTGCAAACTAGTTTATCACATGGTGTTCCCAACACAAAGCATAAAAACAGTCACCCAGCCCAAGAATCAGCCGCTGTAATGCATCATGTTCCTTCTAAGCCACAGTGGTATTCTTCTGTCTAGACGCAGTCTGTTCTCTAGAACAGATGACTGTAATTGAATATGTCAGTTTGCAGGGAAGACTTTCTTCTAATAAGCCTTTAATTCCAAGTAACAAAATTTAGCAAAATAAAAAAATGGCATATTGTTTAAAGGAAGGCTTTTGGAATGGATGTTTTTGGCTTGGCTCTAATAAACTGATGTGTAACCTTTCCCCTGAACGTAATATGAAAAGATCCAAAAATTCAAGTCCACCTCATTTATTTGAATCCCCCCAATAGACTTATCTGTAGACCAAATATTCAAACACATTTAGTTTTAGTTCATTTGATAGGTTGGAGTTAACGCATTAGTCATGGAGACTGCCAAAATCAACCAATTGTTCCAATGACTAGAGATTTGAAATGCCACAGGGCCACTTATGTTTAGGATGTTATGTAGTCTATCTCATAGACTTGTGAAGAAAATGAATCTAATTTTTTCACTGAGAATAATTTGTAAGTATTTGAAGAAATCAAGAAGTTGGGGATAAAGTGTCTTGCCCTCTGGATGTTTAAACCACAAGCAATTTCTCTTTACCATTTAAACTGTTTTTAACATACTAACAAAGAAAAACCATAATAAGATATTGTAGAGAATCTCTTTTCTTTTTATTTATTATTTGAGAAAATTAAATTTTGTTTAGTTGATTGTTAGAAGGGCTACATTCTACCTGCTGAAATAAGCACATAGTACTTTTGGTGCAAATATGTAGAAAAGGGATTTTTTTAATGTAGTATTTTTTCATTAAGACACTTTCTTTGATCCTTTACTCCTCAAACTCCTTTTCTCCATCTTCCCACTTTCTGGCCACAATCTTGAAGGCCATGTGAAATCATTATTTTAGCATTAATCTTTGATCTCTATTAAAATACAGTTCTGGAAAAGGAAAGTAAAACATGATCTTCTCATATTAGGTTTATAATTCAAAGTGCCAGAGTTTCAGCCTCTTACCTGAGATCAAGAATTAATGAATACAGTAGCAGGGGGGAAATGAGGGTATAGAGCCACAGGGAGAGGTGGGTGAGGGAGGGACTGTGGTGGCAAACCGAACAGAAAAGGAGAAAAAGGAGCCAAGTTGGAAAATTGAGTGCTCAATATCAAATTCCTCTTTGAAAATGTTTCCTAAGTTTGCTTGTTTCTGCTGATTTTTATTATCAAAAGCTATTGAGAAGCATAATATGCCTTTTTTTTTCTTTAAATACAGCTAGTTTGGGCCACTTCTACCTCCAGATATACCACTCAATTGTAACATTAAGTAACATTTATTCCTAAACTTTTTTTCTTAGAATGACAAATCATCAACATTTCCTAAATTACATATCACTAGTTATTATTTTTCTTCTTAAATTGCCTTTCTTCTTGAGATATTATTTTACATGATTCATTTTATAAATCACTTCTTTAGTAGAATGTCTTCCCATTTCCCCACCCCTAGCAGTGGAATTTGTCTTCTACTTGGCTGTATTTTACGGTATTCCTACTGCATATTCAGCAAATTATGAAGAGTTTTCTCCTTCCCCCAGTGGACAGGCTTGGGACAATTCCCTTTCTCCTCTAGGTTCTTAATAGGTGCTAAACACACACACACACACACACACACACACACACACACACACACACACACACACACACAAAGAATGTTTCCAAAGACAATCTTTTTTCTCTTAACCTAAGAAGAAAAGGATGTATTGGGGGGAAAAAAAAGAAATGAAATGAAATCATGCCCTCATCCTATGTTATCACTTACATTAATTCAGGGTTTAGCTGAGAGCCCAAGGCTACTGTGTTAATCTATACTTCCTGTCTGCACGTAGATCCCTGGTGGATAGCCCTCTCACCATCTTAAATTTATTTCCAGAATTTCTCCTTGCTCTGACCCTCTTAGTGTTGAAACTGATAGTCTTAATTTATTTCCAAAGTCTATCTTTTCTCTCCAAATTAAATAACAGTGTCATAAACTGCTTTATCTTCTAATATCCTATCAGCAAAATCCTGACTTTAATAGTCCAAGATTATATCCTACGGTTTGGATATTGGAAGCATTTATGCAAAATTGCTGTTGACGAAGCACAGATACTCCTTTGCAGGATCACAAAGAATATTTTCTCTTTTTTGCACATTTCCTGCAATCCAGGCTTTGTCAGTTGCTAGTATGCTTGCTTCAATATCTCTCCCTTGATTTCTGATCATTTTGCCCACTTATCAAAATGGTTAAAAAACATTTTCATGGATTTCTTTGACTAGACATTAAGATAAATTACTTTTTGATAAAATTCTTAATCCATTTTTTTAAATGCCTGATTTTCTTGGAGCAAACCCATAAAACAAAAGTCTACAAACTACATCTTAGACTAATGTGCAAGTCAACACTGAAGCAAAGAATATGATCCACGCCTTGAAATAATAAAAATACTAAAAAGAGAAGTGTAGGCAGGGCATCATGTATGCTAAGATCTTAAGGTACATGAATTCGTTTAATCCTCACAACAGTCCTGGGAAGGAAATGTTGTTATTAAATCCATTTTAAAGTTCAAAAAACTAAGGCTGAAACAGGAAAGAAATTTGCCCAAGGTCATATAGCTAGTAGATGATGGATACAGGATTTGAAATTCCATGACTTGGTAATCACTGTGGTACACTCTTTCCCCTTTTCATTAACCCCTGTAAGTTGTCAGGACAAATTAAGTTAGTAAAGATCAATTTCCTTTCTATCATTCATATGGCAACATAGAAGGCACCTTTGGTGGAGTAAGAAAAGCATGGAACTTGAACATCAGAAGCCCTGATATTGGTCCCCGGCTGGATCTTTACTTTTTTTTTTTTTTTTTTAGAGACAGAGTCTCATTTTATCGCCCTGGGTAGAGTGCCGTGGCATCACACAGCTCACAGCAACCTCCAACTCATGGGCGTAGGCGATTCTCTTGCCTCAGCCTCCCAAGTAGTTGGGACTACAGGCACCCACCACAATGCCAAGGTATTTTTTTGTTGCAGTTTGGCCAGGGTCAGGTTTCAACCCGCCACCCTCGGTATATAGGGCCAGTGCCCTACCCACTGAGCCACAGGTGCCACCCAACTACGTGAGTTACTGTTTTCTTACCTCTGCAATGTTTTCAATAATTCCTAGCTCATAGCAATGTTGGGAAAATTCCATGTGAACATGTAGCCAAGCCCAAGCCCTGTATAAAGTCTGAAGTACCACGTAAATGTACGGTAACCCGTTCATATATTGGATTTTCTCCATTTATCTTTCCCCATATGCCATATTATATCCCAGTTCTCAAAGAAGAAAAAGAATGCAATGGTGGCATGGTTCTAGAATAGCTTTCACTTATGTGCCAAAAGCATAGATATTTATTTTCAAATATGTAAGCACTTGTATAAACATTTTCTAGATCAATGTATCCTCTTGGGTTGCTGCTTGGAGCCCTCTCTGACAAGAGGTCAATGCCCACACGTGGGGTGTGCATTCAAAGTATTCAAAACAGATGCTGCTCATTCTCTGAGGCCTAGCCCCTAAAATGTTGTGGCTATATGATCAAAAAGAGTCTACATTTGGAGGAGGGGAGGCAGCACACATCACACACCGCCTTTAACAATGCCCTATCAGTTCCAATTGGTTTTCTTTTTCTCCATGGTGTCAGGACACTCTTTGCCTGTTTTGGGTTTTTTTTGTTTGTTTGTTTGTTTGTTTTTTTCTTTCCTAATCTTCATTTTATGTTTTTGCTGTCCCATTGATACATTTCCATAAATTTATCCTTCTACTTGTAACTGCTACTTTGCACCCAGCTCACCAAGAGATAAGTGAATCACTCCAAAATCCATGTAGTGCCCTGATAGTCTCTGAGAATATTTGCTAGGAAGTATAAAGTTCTGGCTTAATCATTTTCTTTAATTCCCAAGTTTCCTGTGCTAATTCCTTCTGAGGGCAGGTAGGAAGTGTTCCCCAAAATGATGAGGCTCTATGATAGAGTTTTTCATTGGATTGGAGAGAAGGCTCTTAGGAATGCACATGGGGGCTGGGTGCGGTGGCTCATGCCTGCCTGCCTGTAACCCCAGTACTCTGAGGGGCTGAGATGGGAAGATCACTTAAGCCCAGGAGTTCAAGATTACAGTGAGCGATGTGTGATCAAGCTACTGCACTCCAACTTAGGTGACAGAGTGAGACTCTGTCTCTAAAAACAAATAGACAAACAAAATGAATGCTCTTGGGCCCATTTTAAAAATCAACAGGAAAGTCTTAAAGTTAGATGGAAGCTTAGAGGTCCTTTTTTCTCATTTCCCACCTACCACCCTCCCGCCCCAGGAAGGCAGTAATATAGCTCCTTCTGAAAACTTTTGGACACAGGGGATCCATGCAACCCACACACACAAACAGGGTATCTAATTGTGCCATTTCATCTCCTCAGCTGCTTCTCCCAATCTTGTTTCTGCCCTCTGGATATTCACTTAACGATTTATCCAACCAATTGACAGCCTTCCCAACACATAGCAGGTTTTGTGCTATTCATAGAAACGCATATATTGCTTTTCCTTCTCACAGAATATCACTTGAATCAAAGAAGATGCTACAATGAAACGCAAAATAAGCCTTAATATATGTACATAGGACAAAAGTTTAGGAAGTTTTTTGCATTTGGCCAAAAATTACTAGTCTGTGAGGATGAATCCTGGCATCCATTGTTTACCAATAGATAGAAAAAGGGTAGATGAGATAATAGACTTAGTCAACTTACTAATCAACTACTTAGGGGGGGACATAGACTGAAACCATGATTGCCAGATAAAATACAGGACATGTTTGGATTTGTATTTCAGATAAACAAGAAATATTCTTTTCATATCAGTATGTACCAATGCTTGCCTTTGTCTCTTTGTCTCTGCCACTCTGTCTGTCTTCCCCTGTCCCATTTTACACCTCTTTTAAGAGTCGCCATGTTTCTCTTTGGATGAGATGTACTTATCCCTAAAAAGCATTTCTTCTACTGGTCTTATTCAAATCAAAATTTGAATTGAACTGGGCGTCTATATGTGTGTTTGCTAAACTTGTAAATTCTAGCTGAAATGACCACAGGCTGCCTAGAGAAAGAAGGGCCCAAAGCATCCTGACCCCAGGGGCTTTGTCATTTGCTTTCCCAACTGGGTCTTACTCCTTCCGGGGTGAGCCTCCCTCTGTTTACCAAGGGGAGATGGTGTGACCTTTGGAACTGCTGTGGGTGGTTCTGCTTTAGAGTGACACCTTCTGCTTACCACCCCTGGCTTTCCTGGGGCATGTCCTGTTATGTGTGTGCTCCTTATTCTGGAAACCTGAGCCCTGAGAGGGAGGAAAAGAATGCCTTTTGCAATTCATCAAGGAAGCAAGAGAGAGATCTTGGCTCTGAGGACAGGAAAGCTGTGTTGCCCTAAATTCCCTGAGCCTGGCCCTCTGACGTTTGCATTTCCCAATAGGAACAGGCCCTGGGATTGGTGGCAGTGGTATCCGACCTCTCTCTCTCTTCTGTCCCTCCCTTTGTCTCTGCCATCCCGTGTCTCTCCCCTTTTTCTTTAGATCTCCCTTGCCTTTAATCGTGTTCTCGTGGCTCCACCCATCTTCTATTTCTATGTCTCCCTGTCCCTTTCCACGCCCGCCCTCCCACATCCCTCCTTTTACCAACCCTCTCCCTCCCTTCCCTTCTCCAGCACTCACTTTCCTCCCACCACACTACTCCTCCTCCTTTTCTCTTTCCCAGCCTTCTCTCCCTCCCCTCTTCTCTCTCTGCCTCTTTCTCTACCCCCTTCCACTTTCTTCTTTTATCCTTTTTTTTTTTTTGAGACAGAGTCTCACTTTGTTGCCCTTGGTAGAGTGCCGTGGCATCACAGCTCACAGCAACCTCCAGCTCTTGGGCTTAGGCAGTGCTCTTGCCTCAGCCTCCCGAGTAGCTGGGACCACAGGCGCCCGTCACAATGCCTGGCTATTTTTGTTGTTGTTGTTGTTGTTGTTGTTGTTGTTGTTGCAGTTTGCCTGGGGCCAGGTTTGAACTCACCACCCTCAGTATGTGGGGCTGGTGCCCTCCTCACTGAGCTACAAGCGCTGCCCTTTTCTCCCTTTCTTACTCAACTCTCTCATCCATTCCCATCAGTGTCACACTCCTGAGGTGACATTTTTGCGACAGTGACAGGGACTGTCTGTGATGTTTGCTTGCCATTGGCCACAGCGGCATGTTCAGAATGGGGATGGCCCAAATCTATGCCCCAAACCTGCTTGCTTGGGTAGCAAGATCCATCCAGAAGGAAGGAGACTTAAGGATACAAAGTACTGAGTCTTGAGCATCGCTAGTGCCTTGTTTTTGAGGGTCCTGGTGTGTTTGTTTGACGTGTTTGCTTGAGTCTGTGGAAACCAGTTTTGCCAGAATTCCAAGATCTGTCAAATCACTCTTATTCTTAGAGCTTATGTTTGTTCCTAAGCATATTGTTGAAGGGATCAAAGCAAGGTTTTCATTAGTTCTTTCTAATTTCTTGGTTGAGAATGAAAAACACTGAGTAAAAAAAAATGAATATTTTGAAACTCTATTTCCCAAATCTGGAGGGCAAATGCAGAGACTATTTTGAAATAAAAATGTACATATATGTTTGTGTGAGCATATGCACACACACAATGTAAGCACAAAAACTGTATAAATGTAGTTTCTCAAAAATATATTTCATATATAAACCATCTCTGGATATAAATCTATATTGTTCACATATACATGCAAATCCTCTGAAGCCGGTGGTTGTATATAAATACCTGATTATATAAAGAGACTGTTTAGGATGTTTTTATGAACCATGGTTAGAAATAAAAGAACGAGGAATGTGGCTAGCGGTTTCTGATTTTATTTAAAGAAGTTTAAAGATACTATAGCACCTCTTGGTTTATGTTTAAATTAAGTTGAAGCACTTTCATTTTAAGAAAAAGATAAGTTGTTCTCACAAATAAATGAAAAAGGAAATGAGGCATAGCTCAAAGAATCTTTTAGTTAGAATCAGGGAAAGGAAGGCAGGCCAGGCAAAAGCAAGAAAACTCAGAATCCACAAGTCTGTAAGTTCTTATCATGAATGGACTAAGTCCACATGTCAGCGTGTCTCTTCTGCTGTCTGCCACATATCCCAAGGCTAAAAACAGCCTGGTGACCCTGAGAACAACACTCCACCTCTTCGCCAAACCCTGACAAATGTAAACATTCCTATGTGTGAGTCTCTTGGTGGGGAGAAAAGACCTGCAGTCTTGAACATTAAAAATATAAACCAGCGTATGAACATTATAGACAAAATGCTTCTTCGCTCTTTGCAAAGAAAAACTCAATAATAGAGATGTTGTAAAATATTGCTTTAAAGATTAAACCCTTCCATTCACCTCCTAATGATCCTCTGATTTCAAACAAGGTGTCAGAGTAGTAAAGACAGCAATTTTAGGTTAAGGTTATCATAAAACCCTTTGAGAACAAAGTTTAATGAATTTACAGTATTTATTCCATGTAGAGGTTAGAAAGCTGTTAGAAGTTAACATACCTTGACAGTGTGCCTCAAAAATGATTAGTAAGTATGTAGGATTACAACATATGCAGGAATTGTTTTTAAAGGAAGAATATTTTGAAGTTTGAAGAATAAAAAATTAAAACAGAATTTTAACTTGCTACTTACCTGTACATAAAAGTCAATAAAACTTCCCAAGCCTTGTTCATAGAGAACAGATACTAGATTTTTTTTAGTATAGGAAAAAAAAATACAATATGAACAACAGCAGGAAAAATACAGACAGGGAGAAATTATGTTGTAATTGGAGGCTACTATTGTACTGTATATTTGAGTATGTTTAAAAATCTCTATTATGTCTGAAGGACTCTTGGTGGAAAATGGAAGTGAAGCACTACCAAATAAAAATAGCTTTTATTAGCAGTTGACCCCTAGGTTTACCGTGTTGAATTTCAGATAAGTATCCAGTGACTGACAGGTCACCACTATGAGAAAGATGCAGCCAAAGCTATCCCTGAACCAAAAACGAACAAAGAATCTAGTAATTAAGACTTGTTAATTGAGGTAAAATTGACATAAGGTGAAATGCACCAATCCTAAGTGAAATTTAATGAGATTTTAGAAATGTATATGCCCATATAACCACAGCCCAACCATTAGGAGGACATTGTTATTATTCTAAAATGTTCCTCCTTAAAAATTTTTTACTATCCCAATGAATAGGAAATGGTATTTTTTTGCAGTTTTAATTTACATTTTGCTGATGCCAAAAAATACTGAAAAAGATTTTGGTGTACTTATTGGCAATTTATATGCCTTCCATTGTAAAGTTTCTGTTCACGTGTTTTGCCCATTGTTCCTGAGTTGATTGTCTTTTTATTATTGACTTGTAGAGGTTCTTTATGTATTCTAGGTCCAAGTCCTCAGATATGTGGGATTGTATAATTTCTTTCCCAATATCATTCCTAATTTATATCTTGCCTTTTCCTTTCATGTGTCTTTTAACAAGAGAAATTTCTAATTTATATGAAATACTATTTTCTATTTTTTCTTTTATAGTTATCAATTTTTGTCTTCTCTCTAAAAAATATTTTCCTGCATTAAAGTTGTGAGATGTTTGTTTGCCTCTGACTTTTTCTAGAAGCTTTATAATTTTAGCTTTTGAGTTTAGGTCTATGATTCATCTCAAATTATTGACGGCGTGTACTTTGAGGTAGAGGTCAAGGTTCATTTTCTCTCATGTGATTATCCAGTTATATCAGCACCACTTGTTTAAAAGACTAGTCCTTACTCCATTTAAAATCAGCTGACCAGGTATATGCAAATGTATTGCTACGTTTTCTGTTTTGTTTCCTTGGTCTCAGTCTGCCCTTAAGCCAAACTACACAGCAGGGTTGGTTACTGTAGTTTCATAATTAGTTTTTAAATAGAGAAAGATGGATTATTTAACTTTGTTAAAGATTATTTGGCTATCATAGTTCCTTTGCATTTTTTTAATCAATGTTGGAGTCAACTTGTTAGTTTCTATAAAACAACCTGGAAGGCTTTTAATTGGAATTGTATTGAATATATAAATCAATTAAGGCAGAATTGACATGTTAGCAATATTGTACTTTCTAATCTCTAATCATGGTATATTTCTCCATTTATTCCTATCTTTTTAAATTTATCTCAGCAATATTTTATAGTTTTCAATCTATGTCTCCTGCATCTTTAGTTAAGTCAATTCCCCAGTATTGCATGCTTCCACAATGGTACAGAAATACAACTGATTTTTGTATTTATCTCACATATGCTGACATTGTTAAATGTAATTATTAGTGTGAACAAATGCTTGGTAGATTCATTCAAATTTTCCATGTAAACAATTATGCAATTTTTGAAAAAAGACAAGCTTACTTCCTTTTAAATCTTTATATCTTTATTTGTTTTTCTTGCTGTATTGTACTGGCTATGGCATCCACTACAATGTTGAACAGCAGTGGTTAGAGCAGACAATTTTTGCCTTGTTCCTGACCTTGGTAGAAAGTATTCAATATTTCGCAAGGTTGCCCATTGTCTCCACTGTCTTTTAACATTGTAATGGAAGTTTTAGCCATCGCAATTAGGGAAGAAAAGGCGATCAAGGGTATCCGAATATGGTCAGAAGAGATCAAACTTTTGCTCTTCGCAGGTGATATGATTTTTTTTTTTTTTTGTAGAGACAGAGTCTCAGTTTATTGCCCTTGGTAGAGTGCCATGGTGTCACACAGCTCACAGCAACCTCCAACTCCTGGGCTTAGGTGATTCTCTTGCCTCAGCCTCCCGAGTAGGTGGAACAACAGGCGCCTGCCACAATGCCTGGTTATTTTTTTGTTGCAGTTCAGCCAGGGCTGGGTTTGAACCCACCCCCCTTGGTATATGGGGCCAGCGCCCTACACACTGTGCCACAGGCGCTGCCCTAGTCCATAAATCTTTCCATTTATTTGTGTTGTCTTCACTTTCTTTCATCAGTATTTCATACTTTTTTTTTTGGGGGGGGGGGCTGGGACCGAGTTTGAACCCACCACCTCTAGTCTATGGGGCCAGCCCCCTACTCCTTGAGCCACAGGCACCACCCCATATTTCATAATTTTAAGTGTAGAAATCTTTCATTTCCTTAGTTAAGTTTATTCCTAAATACCTTATTTTTATCTTGTAGCTATTGTAAATGCAGTTATTTTCTTGATTTCTTTTTCAAATCGTTTGCCATTACTATATAGAAGTGCTACTTATTTTTGTGTGTTGATTTTGTGTCCAGCAAATTTGTTTATTCATTCTGAGTTTCTTTGTAGATTCTTTAGCGTTTTCTATATATAAGATTATGTTGTCAGTAAACAGCGGTAGTTGTACTTCTTCCTTTCCAAGGTGGGTTCCTGCAGTCTGAGGCTGGGAAGACCTACCTGTCCCTGAGATTGTTTCAAGCCCAAGGGTGCTATAGTTGGCCAAGCCTTGTGCTTGCTTGCATCCTTCCTTCCTTCCTTTTCAAGTGGATGGTATCTTAGTCCAAACTGTGCTGCCTAGGAATGGAGGAAAGTGACACAAATGGTGTAAAACTGTCCTTTCTATACTGTTCAATGCTTTTTTTCTCATTGTTGTGCTATCACCAGGTACTGTGACCTCTCACCTGTTCATATTAGCCCTGTGGAGGTATTTCCATGCGTGGGTAGTTGTTCAAGCTGATGTTTCTGCAGGGGATGTTCACAGGAGAGTCCTGTCCCACTGTCTTGCTTTGCCGCCTTCTATATGTAACTGATTGGGCTTTTTAACCTTTTTCAGTAGAATAACAGAAAAAAAAAAAACAGCATATTGGTGAGGTAATTGATGGGAATACCCCTTTTATGTTTTCAAAGATGTCTTTGAGTTGATGTTCTTACTAAGTGAAGCATTTTCTTATTCAGAACGTACTTCTGGTTCTCATGGATACATGAAACCCTTTTGAACATTAAATGTGATGAAAATGTTAATATATGTCAAGTTCTTTGTTTTTAGGTTTGTTACCTTAATTAACTCATTAGAAATATTTAAATATTGGTCAGCTGTTACTGTTTTGAATATTTAAAGTTTCCAACTATTACTGTTTTTTTTGTTTGTTTGTTTGTTTGTTTGTTTTAATTTCAGGTTAATGTGAGGGTACAAACAACCAGGTCAAAATATTTGATTTTGTTAGGTAGAGTCCCTCTTGTATGCCAAACACCCTCACACTGTGCACATTCAGTGGGATTATCCCACTCCCCTACTTTCCCCCCACCCCTCCCTCTCCACCTTTTTACCCCTCCACCCCCCAACTTGAAATGAGTTTTTCTCCATGCATCAGATCATCTACTGGCTTCATATTAGTATTGAGTACATTGGATAATTGGTTTTCCATTCTTGTGATACTTTACTAAGAAGAATGTGTTTTAGCTCCATCCAGGTTAACACAAAAGATGTGAAATCACCAGCATTTTAATGACTGAACAGTAAGATTCCATGGTGTGCATACACCACAATTTGTTACTCCATTCCTGAGTTAATCCCCATTTAGGTTGTTTCCACAGTTTGGCAATTGTAAATTGAGCTCCGATAAATAGTCTAGTGCAGATGTCCTTTTGATAAAGTGATTTTATTTCTTCTGAGTAGTGGGACTGTGGGGTCTAATGGGAGATCTAATGTGGGTTCTTTGAGGATTTTCCCTACTTCTTTCCAAAGAGACTATATGAGTTTGCAGTCCCACCAATAGTGTAGAAGTGTTCCCCTCTCCCCACATCCACGTCAGTATCTGTAGCTTTGGGACTTTGTGATGTGGGCCATTCTCACTGGGGTTAGGTGATATCTCAGAGTGGTTTTGATTTGCATTTCTCTGATGATTAGGGATGATGGGCATTTTTTATGTTTGTTAGCCATTTGTCTGTCTTCTTTAGAGAAGGTAAGGTTCTATTCATCTCTTGCCCAGTGATAGATGGGATTGTTTGTTCTTTTTTTGTTGATTAATTTGAGTTCTCTGTAGATCCTAGTTGTCAAGCCTTTGTCGGATTCGTAATGTGCAAATATCTTTTCCCATTCTGTGACTGTGTATTCGTGTTGTTATTTCCTTAGCTCTTGGAAGCTTTTCAGTTTAATTAAGTCCTATTTGTTTATTTTAGTTGTTGCAGTTACCACTGAAGTCTTCAGAACATCTTTCTCCAGGCCGATATCTTCAAGAGTTTTTCCCAAACTTTCTTTGAGGATTTTTATTGTTTCATGCCTTACATTTAAATCTTTTTTGTTTATTTATTTATTTTATTTTTTATTTTATTATTAAATCATAGCTGTGTACAATAATGTGATCATGGTGCACCACACACTGGCTTTATAGACTGTTTGACACATTTTCATCACACTGGTTAACGTAGCCTTCCTGGCATTTTCTTAGTTATTGTGTTAAAACATTTATATTCTACATTTACTAAGTTTCACATGTACCCTTGTAAGATGCACCTCAGGTGTAATCACACCGATCACCCTTTCTCCTCCCATCCTTCCCCCTCCATCTCCCCCTTCCCCCTATTCTTAGCTTGTAACTGGGTTATAGCTTTCATGTGAAAGCCATAAATTAGTTTCATAGTAGGGCTGAGTACATTGGATACTTTTTCTTCCATTTTTGAGATACTTTACTAAGAAGAATATGTTCCAGCTCCATCCATGTAAACATGAAA
>CAUYPK010084977.1:0-25321 GCA_963574355.1 Loris lydekkerianus | reverse complement strand
ATTCTGGTACAAATATCTTTGTTATAATGTGATTTTTGGTCTTCCAGGTATATGCCTAGTAGAGGAATTATAGGATCAAATGGCAGATCAATTTTTAGATCTCTAGGTGTTCTCCAAACATCTTTCCAAAAGAAATGTATTAATTTGCATTCCCACCAGCAGTGTAGAAGTGTTCCCTTTTCTCCACATCCACGCCAACATCTCTGGTCTTGGCATTTTGTGATTTGGGCAAATCTTACTGGAGTTAAATGATATCTCAAAGTAGTTTTGATTTGAATTTCTCTGATGATTAAAGATGATGAGCATTTTTTCATATATCTGAAGGCCATGCACCTGTCTTCTTCAGAGAAGTTTCTCTTCAAGTTCCTCACCCAGCCTGCGATGGGATCACTTTTTCTTTTCTTGCTAATGCATTTGAGTTTTCTGTGTTTTCTAGTTATTAAAACTTTGTTGAAGACATAACCTGCAAATATCTTCTCCCATTCTGAAGGCTGTTTGCTTGCTTTACTTACTATCTTCTTGGCTGTGCAGAACCTTTTTAGTTTGATCAAGTCCCAATAGTGTATTTTTGAAGCTGCTTCAATTGCCCGGGGGTCCTTTTCATAAAAAACTCGCCCAGCCCAATTTCTTCAAGGGTTTTTTCTTCACTCTCTTCTAGTATTTTTATAGTTTCATGTCTTAAGTTTAAATCTTTGATCCATTGAGAGTCTATCTTGGTAAATGGTGAAAAGTGTGGGTCCAGTTTCTGTCTTCTACAGGTTGCCAGCCAGTTCACCCAGCACCATTTGTTAAATAGTGAATCTTTTCCCCATTGAATGTTTTTAATTGGCTTGTCAAAGATTAAATAGCGGTAAGTAAGTGGATTCATCTCTTGGTTCTCTATTCTGTTCCAGACATCTACTTCTCTGTTTTTGTGCCAGTACCATGCTGTTTTGATCACTATTGATTTGTAGTATAGTCTGAGGTCTGGTAGTGTGATCCTCCTGCTTTGTTTTTATTTCTGAGTAATGTCTTGGCTGTTCGAGTTTTTTTCTGATTTCATTTAAAATGAAGCATTTTTTTTTTCAATATCTTTAAAGTATGACAGTGGAGTTTTAATAGGGATTGTGTTAAAATTATATATTTCTTTGGGTAATATGGAGATTTTAACGATGCTGATTCTTCCCAGCCATGAGCATGGTATGTTTTTCCATTTATTAACATTTTCAGCTATTTCTTTTCTTAGAGTTTCATAATTCTCTTTATATAGATCTTTCACGTCCTTTTCGTAGCTACCTTCATTGAGAGAGTTATTTGTTCTCTCAGTGCAAGTATTTTGTGTTCAAGATAGCACATTGTGAAGTGATTCCATTCACTATTATTATTTAATTTTAGATGAGGATATAAAGAAAAAAAAGCTTTCCTTTTGCCTGGAAGACACATTTGCAACTATGCCTCAGAGTTTTCTAAGATATAAGGAATTGGCATTTTACTCCAAACTTGAGATGGGCTGGTGTAATGCTCTTGCAGTGGCAAACATTTCTGTCCACTGAAAACAAACATTTGATTATAAACAATTTGTATGCTCTATTATTCAATCTGCACCTACCTGACAGCCACCTTCAGGGAGTGAGCTATGTATTTTATCAAGGCAAGTATTGGCTGTTCAAAGGAGCACATTTTGAAATGATTACCTACCATAATAGAAAAAAAGTACAAATTAATACTTTAGGGTTGAAGCTTTTATTTTATACTGGGATCCAGATTTGTTACTAGTTCTTAGAAGAGTCTAAGAGGAGAAGAGACAAGAATTCACATTGTACAGGGTATATCATGGTTAAATGCTGACACCAAGGAGGGAACTTTCATTTCAGTATGGGAACCACATTCACGAATAGGACTCTGAGACCTCAATATCAAAAGTATGCAATATCAAACTTTTCTTGTCAGTGCAAGAAAACATTTATTTGAAGGACTAACTATTGGGTTATCCTTAGGGTTAGTGATCTCATTTGGGTTGAGATTAGTGTAGGGTTAAGGTTTGGGTGAGTGCTATAGGATAGGTTTAGGTTTAGGGTGATAAATAACGTTATGTTAAGTTAGGTTTACGGTTAGGATTGGTTGAAATTGTTTGGTTTAAGGTGAGTGTTATCATTAGTGTTAGAGAAAAGGACTTCTCTACATATGATATGTTTTGGTGAAATGCTGTTTCAATGCCAAACATTTCTTCTCAGTGAGAGAAAGTATCTAATTGAATGGGAAATTATAAGTATGCCAAATTAGCAAATCTACATGTATACATTAACACTCAACTCACACTGACTTTCAAAGAAAAAGAAATGTGTTCTATTGAGAGAAGTATTTGCTGTTCAAGATAGCACATTGAGAAATGATTCTATACATTTTTATAAATCAAGTACAGATGAATAATGTGGGAGCTAAGATTGCATTTCACTCTCAGAACCACATTAGTGACTAGGTTTTGGATGTCTCCTAAAAGGAGAAAAAAATAGGATTTCACACCAATCATGATGTATGGTGGTGAAACGCTGTTTCAATGCCAAACAGTTCTCTGTGAAAGAAAACATGCAGTTGAATTGCAAACTAAAGGGTTAGGGTTAAGATTAGTTTAGGGTTAAGCTTAGGGTTAGAGTTTTGGGTAGACTAAGGTTATGGTTATGTTTGGGTTATAATTAGGTTTAGAGTTAGATGATAGAGTTAGGGAGAGAGTTAGGATTATGGTTAGAATTAGGTTTAGGCTAGGGCGAGGGTTATGGTTAGGGTTAGATAGTCTATAATAAGAGTTATCATTAAATTGTAAAACTTGACTTCTTTCCATATGTGGTATGTAATGGTGAAATACTGTTTTGATGGCAAACATTTCTTGTCAATGAAAGAAAACATGTAGTTGAATAAAAAAAAATACAGGTACACTTGATTATCAAATCTGCATTGATATATTACACTTACCTCAGACTGATTTTCAAAGAAAAAGATATTGTTCTATCAAGGGAAGAATTTTTTTTTCATGGTAGAACATTAAAAAATGATTCCATTTACATTTAGGAATGAAGTACAGATGAGTAATGTGGGAACAAAGCTTTTATTTCATTCTCAGAATCAGATTACTGACTAGGCTTTGGATGCCTCTAAGAGGAGAAAAAACATGATTTCACTGAAGTTGTGGTATGTGGTGGTGAAATGCTTTTGCTTTGAAAATTATGTCTTCTCAATTAAAACAAGATATTGAATGACAAACTAAAGCATTAGGATTAGCGTTAGCATAGGGTTTGATGTAAGGTTAGGGTTAGCCTATGGTATGCTTATTGTTAAGATTATAATTACATTTAGAGTTAGATGATAGGCTTGGGGTATGGTTAACGTTAGAATTAGGCTTAGGTTAGGGTCAGAAAATAGGATTTAAATTCAAATGTGACAGACATGTAATTGTGAAATGCTGTTGTAATGGCAAACATTTTATCTCAATGAAATTAAACATGTAGATGAATGGCAAACTAAAGAGTTGGTAATGATTGTGGTTAAATTATTGTTAGTGCTGTAATAGATTTAGTGTTAGGGTTGTGGTTCGGGTAAGAGTTACCATAAGGTTATGATTAGGTTTATGGTGACAGTTAAACAATAGGTTTAGGGTTATGGTTTGAATTAGGGTTAGAACTAGGCTTAAGTTAGGGTTAGGGTTAGGATTTGAAGACAGAGTTATGGTAGGGTTTACGTTAGGAATGAAGAATTTCTTCAAATCTAACTAGTGATGGTGAAATGCTGTTTCACTGGCAAACGTTGCTTTTCAGTGAAAAAAACAAACAAACATGTATTTAAATGACAAAATATAGGGTTCGGGTTATAGATAGAATTTGGGTCTAGGGTTATTGTTATGGTTGTTAAGTTTGTTTTAGAATTAGAGGAGAGGTTTAGGTTAGGGTTAGGTTGTGAATGATGACCAGGTTAAATACAGGAACAGGGTTTTGATTATAGTTTTATGTTTAGGTTTAGATAAGGGTAGGGAAACATTTTTCACTTCAAACTGGATATGCAATGATGAAAGGCTGTTACAATCGAAAAAAATTTCCTCTCATTGAAAGAAAATGTGTAGTTAAATGACAAACTATAGGGTTACAATTTGGGTTATGTTTATAGTTAGTGGTAGCATTTGGTATGGTTATGGTTATATTTAGCATAGGGTTATGGTGAGGTATAGGATGAGGCATATAATCTAGTTTTAAAGTTGAGGTTAAGGTTAAAATTAGGCTGAGGAGAGGGGTAGTGGTAGGATTAGAGTTAGAAGATGGTGTTAGTCTTAGGTTTAGTGTTAGGGTTATCGTTAGGAAGCAGTATTTCACCCTCAACATATGTGATGGTGAAATCATGCTGTCATGGCAATAATATCTTTCCCATGAAAGAAAACATGTAGTTTAATGGCAATGTAAAGGGTTAGTTTTAGCATTCTTCTTAGAGTTAGGGCGACCATAGGGATTGTGTTAGGGTGTGGATTTGAAGATAGGGTTAGAGTTAGGGTTAGGTTAGGGGGAGGATTCGAGTTAAACTTAGGGTTAGAGATGGAATGAGGCTTATGTTAGTGTTATGTTTAGAGTTATAAGATAGGGTTATGTTTAGAATTAGATTGAAAATAAGGGTTAGGAAACAGGATTTTACTCCAAACGTGATATGCGAGGGTGCAATGCTGTTGCAATAGCAAACATTATCTCTAAGTGTAAGAAAACATGTCATTAAATGACAAAGTTAAGGGTTGAGGTTAGAGTTATGATTTTGGTTAGTGTTAGTATATGGTTAGATTTAAGGTTATGGTTATCATTATGGTTAGAGTTAGTGTAGTGTTATGATTAGGGTTAGGGTGAGAGTTAGAGAATAAGTTTATAGGTAGGGTTACAATTAAGATAAGAGTAAGGTTTTGGGCTGGGCATGGTGGCTTATGTCTGTAATCCTAGCAATCTTGGATGCTGAGGTGGGTGGATTGGCTGAGCTCATGGGTTTGAGACTAGCCTGTGGAAGAGGCTAGACTTACACATCTCTAAAACCCCATCTCTAAAAATAGCCAGGCATTGTGGCGGGTGCCTATAGTACCAGCTACTCGGAAGGCTGAGGGAAGAGAATCGGTTGAGCCCAGAAGTTTGAGGTTGCTGTGAGCTATGACACCATGGCACTCTACCAAGCTCAACAGAGTGAGACTCTGTCTCTAAATAAATAAATAAATAAATAAATAAATAGGTAAGGTTTGATGATAGGGTTACGTTTAGAGTTAGTAAACAGGAATTCATTCCAAACATAGTATATGATGATGAAATACTGTTGCAATGGCAAACACTTCTTCTTAGGGAAGGAAATTGTGTAGTTGAAAGGTATAGGTTTATAGTTAGGGTAGAGTTTAGGGTTAGGTTTAGGGTTAGGGTTTTGAATAGGATTAGGGTTAGCATAGGTTAATAGTTAGGGTTATGGTGAAGGTTAGAGGATATGATTAGGGTTAGGGTTAGTGTAAAGGTTAGGCTTATGTTAAGGTTGGGTTTAAAGTTAGAGGGAGGATTAGAGGATAAAAATAGGGTTAAGGTTATGGCTAATATTAGTCTTAACACAAGGTCAGGAGTAGAGTTAGAATTACAGGTTAGGGTTTGTGCTATTGTTATTGTTAAGAATGAGGACTTCACTGTAAACATGATATGTGGTGGTAAAATGCTGTTAAAATATCAAAGATTACTTCTCAGTATAAGAAAACATGTAGTTGAATGGCATACTCAAAAGTTAGGTTTTGTGTTAATGAATAGTTACCCTATGATGATTAGGTTTAGGTTTATTCAAGGGTAATGGTTATGGTCAGGGTTAGAATTAGGCTTATGTTAGGGTGAGGTTTAAGGTTAATATTAAGGTACAGATGTAGGTTTGGGGATAGGGTCAGTGTTAGAGTTAGAGGATAGCTTTAATGTTAGGATTAGAGTTAGAATTAAAATTATAGTTAGGATAGTCTTATGGTTAGGATCGGAAGATAAAGTAAAGTTTAGGGTTAGAGTAAGGAAACATAATTTCACTCTAAATGTCATATGTGCTGGTGAAAAGCTTTTGATATGGGAAACAGTTCTTTTAACTGAAAAAGAAAATTAGCTAAAGGGCAAACTGTAGTGTAATGGTTGTTGGGGTTATGGTCATGGTTATCGTTATGTTAAGGGTTATGGTTATGGTTAATGCTAGGAAGGATGATTTCTCTCCAAGTGCAAAATGTGATGGTGAACAACCTGTTGCTTATAAACATTTCCTCTCAATGTAAGAAAACACGTAGTTGAATGGTTACTATTTGGTTACTGTTAGTGTTATGGTTAGGGTAGGGATAGTGTAGGGTTACTATTCGAGTTAGGGTTAGAGGATAGGGTAAGATTTTGGATTAAGGTTGAATTAGGATTAGGTTAGTGTTAAGTTTACAGTTAGAGGATAGTGTTAGTGTTAGAAAACAGGATTTCACTCTAAATGTGATATGTGATGGTCAAATGCTATTTATATGGCCAGCAATTCTCACAGTGAAGGAAAATACGTATTTGAATTACAATATATGGCTACGTTTCTATAACAAATCTGAATCTCAATGCTAACATTAAACTCACAACCATCTTCATGGTAGAGATATGGCTTCTATCCAGACAGTATTTGCTGTTCAAGATAGCCCATGGAGAAATGATTTCTTTTAATAGTAGGAAACAAGTACATATTCATATTCAAGGAACAAAGGTTGATTGTAGTGTGGGAACCACATTCACAACTAAATTTAGAAGCCTCCAAGCTAAGAAACAGGATTTTACTCCAACCATTTGATGTGAGAGTGAAATCCTTTTGGGATTCTAAACATTTTTTCTCAGTTAAAATTACGTAGTTGATTGGCAACAAATATCCCATATGATTTTAAATGCAGTTATTCTATTGAAAATGAATATTTAATACAGTATTTAATATATTCAGTTCTGGGCCTCAAAGTGTAAAAAATAATTCGAATAAAAGGAGACATGACAAGAAAAATATGTAGTTGAATGGCAAATTATACGGATACACCTTTAGCCAATCTCCATCTCCATGTTAATATATACCTCACAGCCAATTTCAGGAAGAATGCTATATGTTTCTTCAAGACATGTATTTTCTATTGAAAAATTGACATTTTGAAGTGATTCCATTCACTATTAGGATTCAAGTGCAGATACGTACTCTGGGAACAAAGCTTTCCTTTAATTCTAGGAACAACATTATTAACTACAATTTATTGGGAAGTATTATGGCTCAGGTTAGGCTGAAGGCCAGTTTTAGGGTTAGAATTAGGTTTGGATTAGGGTTAGAGGATAGTGTTAGGTTTAGAGTTAGGGTTGGAGATAGAAATCAGTACTTCACTCCAAATGCAATAGGTGATGGTGAAATGCTGTTTTGATGGCAAACATTTCTTCTTGGTGAAATAAAACATGTAGTTGAATGAGAAATGATAGGTATGTATAATTAGCAAATCTGAATCTATATATTAGCAATCACCTCACATTGACTTTAAAATAAAAAAATATATACCTATATACTCGAGTATAACCCAAACTCGGCTTATACTCGGGTCATACAGGTTATTTGATTTGGTGCGCTTTGTATGAGACCGACAGCAGTGATGACGATATCTCCGAACTCAGTGATGATGACAATGTCTATGCTGATACCCTCACATCAGATACAGCTGAAGCTCTGTTTGGACATACAGATGATGAGGAGGAGGAATCTAGTTTTGAAATATTTTAACCTTTGTGATTTAGCTTGATTACCTGTTAAGCTACGGTTTTCTGCACTTTATTTAAAGTTTTAAAGTTGCTGTTGCTACAGTTTACAGTTTTTCTTTAGCAATAAATATTGAAAAGCATTTAACCTACTGATTCCTCAATTATTGTAATTGTTTTGGGTATATATTTTTATTTTTGAAATTTACCAGTGGCTGCTGCATTTTCCACCTCAGCTTATACTCCAGTCACTAAGTTTTCCCAGTTTTTAGGGTAAAATTAAGGGGGTCAGCTTATACTTGGGTTGGCTTATACTCGAGTATATGCGGTAATACTCAGATACAGTATGGTGATATAGACTTCTTCCTGGTAAAGCTATTGCTTTAACATATAGAAAAATATAAAATCACTAGAAATGTTAAATAAAATAATAGATGTCCTTTAAATAAACAATCACAGTTTTAGAGAAAAAGTTAATTTTTTAATTTGTACTACTCACAATTATTTGGAATACATTATTACTTGATATAGTTGCTATGTTAGTAGTAGCTTACAAAAAATTCAAGCAGATTTATATTATGTTTTTATTGTCAATATGATTACATTCATTATTTTTAATTTTAGAGAAAATTTACATTGTGAGTCAAACTACATGTGGAATATTTAATATATGTATCATTCCAAAGAAATAAGGGACTTGGAATAAAAAATAGCATTTACATTATTACAAAATAAAATAGTCAAATACAAATATTCCTGCAGAAAACAATTATCTCGAGAATCTATTTTTTGGTTATTATAGATCAAGGTGTATCTCTCTCTCTCTTTTGTTTCAGGTTAATGTGAAGGTACAAACAACTAAGTTATGTTTGCATTTGTTAGGCAAAGTCCCTCTTGTAGTTGTGTTACACATGCAAAAGGTGCACCATGTACCATCATATTGTGCCCATTCAGTGGGAGTGCACCAATCTCCTCCCCTCATTCCCTCTCTCCCATTCTCCCTCTCTGCAATGTGAATTGAATTGAGTTTTTCTCTTCTGTGAGCATCTATTGGATCATATTAGAATTGAGTACATTAGATATTTGCTTTTCTACTCTTGTGATACTTTACTAAGAAGAATGTATTCTGACTCCATCCAGATTAATACAAAAGATGTAATGTCACCATCTTTTGGATGGTTGAATAGTATTTTGTGGTATGCATATACCACAGTTTATTAATCTATTACTGAGTCGGTTGCCATTTAAGCTGTTCCCATATTTTGGCAATTATAAACTGAGCTGTAATAAACAATCTAGTGCAAATGTCTTTATTATAAAATTATTTTTTTCTGAATAGATGCCAAGTAATGGGATTGCGGGATCAAATGGGAGGTCTAATTTGAGGTCCTTGAGGATTCTCCAGATTTCTTTCCAAAGAGGATGTAGGAGTTTGCGGTCCCACTATCAGTGTAAAAGTGTTTCCCTCTCTCTACATCCGCACTAGCATCTGCAACTTTGGGACTTTGTGATGTGGGCTATTCTCACTGGGGTTAGGTGATATCTTGGGGTGGTTTTGATTTGCATTTCTCTGATGATTAGGGACAATGAGCATTTTTCATTTTTCATATATTAGCCACTTATCTGTCTTCATCAGAGAAAGTTCTGTTCATGTCTCTTGCCCAGTGATATATGAGATTGTTGGTTCTTTTTTGTTGATTAATTTGACTTCTCAAGTTATCAAGTCTTTGTCAGATTTGTAGCATACAAATATGTTTTCCCATTCTGACAATTGTGTATTTGCTATAATTGTTATGTCCTTAGATATACAGAGCTTTTCAGTTTAACTCAGTTCCATTCGTTTATGTTTATTATTGCAATTGCCACTAAAGACTTCTTCATAAAATCTTTTCCCAGCCTGACATCCTCAAGAGTTTTTTTTCCACACTTTCTTTTAGGATTTTTATCATTTCATGTCTTAGATTTAAATTTTTTATCCATCTAGAGTCATTTTTTGTAAGGGGTGAAATGTATGGGTTGAGTTTCAGTCTTTGACATGTGGTTTTGTTCAATTCTCCCAGCACCATTTACTGAATAGGGGTTCTTTTCCCCAATATATGCTTGTGATTGGTTTACCAAAGGTGAAACTAAAGACTGGTTTCATCTCTTGATTTCTATTCCAGTCGTATGTCCATCTCTCTGTTTTTGTACCAATACCATGCTGTTTTGATCACTGTGGATTTGTAAAATTAACGTAAAGACTGGTAGAGTGATGCCTCTGACGTTTTTATTTAAAAAAAAAAAATGCCTTGGCTATATGGAGCATGATTTTTTCCAGTTTTTCAAAGTGTGATATTGGAATTTTAATGACGATTACATTGAACCTGTAGATTGCTTTGGGCAGTATAGACATTTTCACATGTTGATTCTTCCCAGCCAGGAGCATAATACTTTCTTCCATGTGTTAATGTCTTTTTGCTATTTCTTTTCTTTGGCTTTCATAATTTTCACATTGTAGAGGTCCTTTACCTCTTTTGTTACATATATTCTTAGGTATTTTTTTTCTCTGATGTAACTATTAAGAGAATTGTCTTTGAGTAGCTTCTCAACTTGGCTGTTATTGGCATATAAAAAGATTACTGATCTATGGACATTTATTTTTTACCTTGATTTTATTCCCTGAGACATTATTGTATTTCTTGATCACTTCCAAGAGTCTTGTGGTTAAGTCTCTTGGGTTCTCTATGAGATCACATCATTGGTAAAAAGTGAGAATTTGGCCTCATCTGTCCCCATTTGGATGCCCTTTATATCTTTCTCTTGCCTGATTGTATTGGCTAGAACTGCTAGTAATAGTGGACATCCTTGTATATTTCCAGTTCTAAGTGGAAAAGCCTTCAGTTTTATTCCATTCAGTATGATGTTAGCTGCTGTGAGTTTGTCATAGATGGCTTCAATCCACTTAAGAAATGTTTCACCTATGCCTGTATTCTTAAGTGTTCTTGTTAGAAAAGGATGCTGAATTTTATCAAATGCTTTTTCTACATCTATTGAGAGGATCATATGATCTTTGTTTTTGCTTCTATTGATATAGAAAATGACATTTATGGATTTATTTATGTTAGACGAGCCTTACATCCTGAGTTAAAACCTATTTGATCATGATATATAATTTTTTAATATATAGTTATAATCTATTGGCTAAGATTTTATTGAGTAGTTTTGTATGGATATTCATCAGTGAAATTGGTCTGTAGTTATTCTTTTTCAATGGGTCCTTTCCTGGTTTTGGTATAAGAATGATGTTTGCTTCATAGAATGTGTTGGGGAAGGTTCCATCCTTCTCAATGTTTTGGAATAGTTTCTGCAGCATAGGTACAAGTTTAACTTTGAAGGTGTAATAAAATTCTCACGTGAAGCCATCTGGTCTAGGCCTTTATTATGTTGGATGAATTTTTAAAAAATTATTTATTTGATCTTAGCGCTTGATATTAGTCTGTTCATGAGACGTAGTTTTCCATGTTAAGTATAGGGAGATGGTGTGATTCCAGGTATTGGTCCATTTTCTCCATATTGTCAAATTTCTGGGCATAAAGTTTCTTGTAGTAGTCAGAGATAATCTCTTGTATCTCTGTGGTATCAGTTGTTATTTCCCCTTTTTTGTTTCTGCTTGAGGTTATTAGATATTTTTCTTTTCTGTTTCTAGTTAATCTGGCCAAAGGTTTATTGATTTTATTTATCTTTTCAAAGAACCAAATTTTTGTTACATTAATTTTCTGAATTCTTTAATTTTCAGTTTCACTTAATTTTGATTTAATGGTTATTTCTTTTCTTCTGCTAGGTTTGGGACTAAATTGCTCTTTCTTCTTTTCTGTTTCCTTAAGATGATTCATTAGGTTGTTCATGTGCTCTCTTTCTGTTTTTTGGATGTAGGCATCTAATGCGATCAATTTTCCTCTTTGGACTACTTTTACAGTGTCTAACAGGTAAGCTTGTAGCTTCAATGTAGTTATGTTTGGGAAATTTAATAATTTTATCTTTTATCTTTTCCTTAACCCAACATCATTCAGTAGAAGGTTGTTTAATTTCCATGCCTTTGTGTGGGGATGAAAATATTTGTTAGAGCTGAGTTCCACCTTTACTGTCTTGTGGTCTGAGAAGATGCATAGTATAACTTCAATTCTTTTAATTTTGTTGAGGTTCAATTTGTATCCTAGGATATGATCTATTTTGGATTATGATCCATGGGCTAACAAGAAGAGTGTATATTCCTCAGCTTTGGGGTGGTGTGTTCTGTATATGTCTATTATCTTATTTGTTCTAGGGTTGCATTTAAGTGCCTTGTATCTTTGTTTAGGTTCAGTTTAGAGGATCTATCCAGTTTTGTCAGAGGAATGTTAAAGTCTCCAGATTTTACGGTGTTTTACAATATCATATTGCTCAGACCAATTAAGGTCTGTTTCATAAATCTGGGAGCATTTAGGCTGGATGCATAAATATTCAGAATTGAAATGTCCTTTTGTTGTATTGTCCCCTTGACCACTATGAAGTGTCCATCTTTGCCTTTTTTTTTTTTTTTTTTTTTTTACTCTAGTTGCTTTAAATCCACTTGTATCTGAAAATAAGTTTGTGACTTCTTCTTTCTTCTGATTTCCATTTGCTTGATATATTGTTTCCATCATTTTACTTTGAGTCTTGTTTTCTCCTTCAAGGTTTGGTGAGTTTCCTGTAGTTAGCACATAGATGGCTTGTGCTTTTTAAAATCCAATTGGCCAGCCTGTGCCTCTTCAGTGGGGAATTAAAGCCATTTACATTTGTTGAGAGAACTGATAAGTGTGGTGGAGTTGTATTCATCTTATATTTGTGAAAGTTGATTGCTTAATTTTATGTTTTGCATCATTGTGGAAACTAGGCTTTGTCCTATAGTTTCTAGGTGTTGACTTTGCTGGTGGTCCATTGTGATGATCAGTGTGAAGTATAGGTCTAAATATTTCTTCTAGAGCTGGTCTTATGGTGAATTTTGTCAATGTTTGCATATCAGTAAAAGATTTGATTCCATCATAGATGTTGAAACCTAGTTTAGCAAGATACAGAATTCAGAGCTGAAAATTGATTTGTTTAAGAAGGTTAAAAGTAGCTGACCATTCTCTTTTGGCTTGGACATTTTCCACTAAAAAAGTGCCACTGCCTTTGTAGGTCAATTGGCACTTACTCATTGATGCTTTCAGAATTTTCTCTTTTATCAAGACTTTGGACAAGTTCATTAAAATGTGTCCTGGAGATGCTCTGTTAGTGTTGAGACTACCTGGGTTTTGGTATCCCTGTAAAAGGAGTATTTTGGAAACTTGGTAAATTTTCATTTATGATATCCTCCAGTAGGGCTTCAATTCCTTTGGAATGTTCTTCTTCCCTGTCAGGGATACCTATAATTTGTATGTTTGAACACTGCATAAAGGCCTACAATTCTCTCAGTGACTCTTCTGTTCTCTCTTTTTTTCTGCCTCTTTAACTGCCTGGTTAGCTCAAGAGCCCTATCATCTGGCTCTGAGATTTTCTTCACCATGGTCTAATGTGTTATTCATACTTTTTACTGTATCTTTAAGCTCTCTGAATGACTCCTTCAATTTCTTATGCTTTGCTATAAACTTTTATATTCTTCAAATCTTTCATCCTTTATTTAGTTGTGTTTTTGAATTTCCTTTTGATTATTTTCCACTTCCTCATCAATACCCTTTATTGTTTTTACCATTCATATTTTACATTCCCTTTCTGTCATTTACATTATTTCTTTAAAGGTGGAATCCTCTGTGGGAAGAGAGAAAGGAAATAAAAAGATTTAAAAAAAAAAAGGAAGGGTGTGTAAAATGAAAGAATTGAAGAAGAGGAGAGAAGAAGGAAAATAAGAAAGAAATAGAGAGACAGGGGAAATTGTGATGTTTGGAAGAATGCTTTGACCCACACACACAACTCCAAGACTTTGAGAGGCCCGGCTGAGTGCGCTACTCAAGCTCAGGAGCTTCTTACTATCATGGTCATGAACAAGACCACCTCTTCCAAATGCCAGCCAGTCCAATGCCATGACCCTCCCAGCCTTCAAAGAAAAGAAAAGAAAAGAAAAAATATATATATATATAAAATTAAAAATGCAATTATATATCATGAAGATAAAAGGGAATATCTTAGTTGTTGTATGAGAAATTTATGTGGGAAGGATAAGAAGAGTACAAAAATATCTCCCAAAAGCAAGAAAAAAGGAGAGAAATAAAAAAGAAGGAAAGAATAACAGGGGCTAAAAAATTGGAACAAAAAATGAAGGAATCCTTGTTAGTGAAGAAAGTAAAAATAAAAAAATAAAAATACAACCAAACAAAACAAACCCCAAACAAACAACAACAACAAAGAAGAAAACTAAGGAGAAAAAATTGAGGAAAAAACAAAAAACAAAAGAATGTTTGTGTGTGTGTGTATATCTCAAAACCAGCATGTGTGTTCTCCATCTCCTAACAACACAGCACCACTGGGTTTCCAGGCAATATATTGCAATTACATAAACCCAGTGGTGCTGTGTTGTATAAGATGGGGGCTAGAAGCCTGATCTTGTCTTCCTGACTTATTTAACCTCAATCAGGGCCTGGTTGCCTCACCAGCATTCAGTCCTCACAGGATTGGGATTCTAAAACTCTTGCCAGATTTCTTTGAGGGCATGTCTAGACCTTCCAAACAGTGCTTCCGGACAATAATATGGCATTCCGAGTGGGGGGCGGTGAGTGGGTGGAGGGACAGAACTGTTCAACTTACCCCAAGGATGGCTACTTGAGTTTATCAGGTGCACAAGTATAAGTTGTGCACTAGGACCCTGTGACCTGTTCTTCCTACATGGCCTTCCCACAGTGGCTGTGCCCTGTTAGTAGCCAAGCCAAAGGGAGTTTCGCCCCACTCAGCATTCAATCCTAGCCACCAGATGCTGTTTGAGTTTAATCACTTGTATAAGCCCTTCCAAGGCAGCTCCAGCAAGGAACCCAAAGATTCAGGACAGCCCTTTCCTCTCCATAGTCCTTTGTTAGAGAGCTGGCCAGCCTCTGCCTGTACCCAGGTGCTTGCCTTCTGTGCTGGTCTTCCTCAGCTCCAGACCTCCTCATTCGCTCCTGGAGTCTCCTCCTGCTTCACTGTGTCCCCAGAGTGATGTTTCTGGGTAGGTTCCCCCAGCCAGAGGTGGGTGAAGTTCACTCTCCCCTGTTTCCCTGTAAGTGGCAGGTAAGGAGATGTCTCTAGTCCACCATCCTGCCTTTCCCCAATCAAGGTGTATTTCTTATAGAAATACAATTAATTAAATAACATAAACAGAATGAAAACTATTCTACTTCAGCATCCCATGATGTTTTACCTCCTTTTTTTTTTTTTTTTTTACCTTGTGTGAAGCAGGCATAGCCTAAAATCTCTCAATAATATTACTTCTTTAGGGATGGGGGTAGAATTAGACTATACGATGTGGAAAGAAAAGTCAGCTGTAATTCATACAGCAATATAGCACACAAGAATGTCCACTATAGTTGATTGCCTTTACTTAAAGGATTCTAGTTGAAAAAATAAGAATTTTTATGGAAAGTAACCTGGAATAGAAAAAAAGTCATTGCTGAATATTGATAGAAAATTATTTACATAAAATTAAAATTTTCTTCCCTGTGGCTTTTCTTTATTTTTTAAACTTAATTTTTATTAAATCATAACTGCATACATTGATGGGGGTACAAAGCAATGATTTGATATATAATGTGGAATGCTTAAATCAAACTGATTAACATAACTATCACTTTACTTATTTTTTGTGGTAAGACATTTATAATATACTCTTAGTTGTTCTGAAATGTGCTCTTGCATTGTGCACATTATGTGAGATGCCACCAAATACCCTCCCTTCACTCAGCTTTTCCCATCCCCTCTTTTTCTTCTCCCTTCTTTCTTTCTGGACTATCTTTGTGTTTTATCATTCATGTGATTGTGTAAGGGATTATATATTGGTTTTATGGTAGAATTGAGTACATTGGACACTTTTTGTTCCCATTCTTGAGATACTTTACTAAGAAGAATATGTTCCAGCTCCACCCAGGAAAACATAAAGATGTAAAGTCTCCATCTTTTTATGGCTGCATAGTATTCCATGGCATACATATGCCACAAATTGTTTATTTATTCATGGCTCAATGGACATTTGGGCTGCTTCAACAATTTGGCAATTATGAATTGGGCTGTAATAAACATTGTGATGCAAATGTATTTGTGGTAAAATGATTTTTCTTCTAGGTAAATACTTTGTTATGAAATTGTAGGATAAAACTCTAGGTCAACTTTCAGTTTCTTGAGAATTCTCCATACTTCTTTCCCAAAAGGCTGTATTATTTTGAAATCCCACCAGCAGTGTAAAAGTGTTCCCTTCTCTCCACATTCATGCCATTATTAGCAGTTTGGGAATTTTGTAGTGTGGGCTAATCTTACTGGGGTGAGGTGTATCTCAAAGTGGTTTTGATTTGCATTTGTCTCATGGCTAAAGATGATGAGCATTTTTTCATGTGTTTGTTGGCCATTCACCTGTCATCTTCAGAGAAGTTTCTGTTCAAGTCTCTTGCCCACAAAGACATGGGGTTGTTTGTTCTTTTATTATTAATTTGAGTTCTCTGTAGATTCTAGTTATTAGACCTTTGTCAGAATTATAACCTGCAAAAATCTTCTCCCATTCTGAAAGCTGACTTTTTGCTTTACTTGCAGTGCCTTTAGCTGTACAGAAGCTTTTTAGCTTGATCCCTGTAGCTTTCATACATTAGTTCTAATATTGTTTGTAGAACTACATGGAAAAGACCTGTTCATTACAAACCCTTTTCAAATAGAATTATCATGTTAGCTATCAACTGAATTATGTCTTTTAAAATTCATAGGTTGAATTCCTAACTCCTTCCAGAATTGTGGAGAAATAATTTTTTTTTTTTTTTTTTTTTTTAGACAGAGCCTCAAGCTGTCACCATGGGTAGAGTGCTGTGGCATTACAGTTCACAGCAACCTCCAACTCCTGGGCTCAAGCGATTCTCCTACCTCTAGGTCCCAAGTAGCTGGGACTACAGGCACCCACCACAACATCCAGCTATTTTTTAGTTGCAGCCATCATTGTTGTTTGGCGGGCTTGGGCTGGATTTGAACCTGCCAGCTCAGGTGTATGTGGCTAGCACCTTAGCTGCTTGGGAAACAAATTTTTATTGTTTAAGCCACAAATTCTGTAGTTTTTAGTTGTGACAGCATTAGCTGATTAATAGGTTGACTTTTTTTCTTTTTCCAGATTGACTATAACTGGTTTAAGAGTTCCACAAATGCCATGCATTTTAAATTCTACCTACTTGTTTGTTATAGGATCTCAAAAATATGATATTGAAAACAAAGCATTTACCTATTTGTGTAATTACTTAATACCATCTCAGTTAATTCTTCTGATCAAACATCCAACTCATCAATTCTTTTTTCAGCTGTTTTAAGCTATTTATTATATCCCTGTGATTCTAATCTCAACTCTTTTTTTAAATTTCTACAAAATATTTTTTGTTTGTTTTGAAGTATCCCTGTCTATAGTCTCTCATTTTGTTATCATGACATTGCTAAAATCATATATTAATTTATCCCTGGTAAGTATAATTATTTTATATATTGCATATGACAATTTTTGCATATGGCACAAGGTTTAATATTTGTGGGTTGGATTCTGAGTCTTCACTAGTGGTGATCTGTTTCTCCAAGTAACTTCTTTGCTTTTGAAATATATGTGAATATGTGTGAGCTCACATTCTTTGGAATTATATATGTCAGTGTTTTTTGAGTTTTATATGTAGGTATTGGTTTCTCCAGAAAGGATTTGTGTTTGTCTCTGTCAGGTACATGGAACAATGGCAGCACATGATTATTTATTCAAAACTAACACAAGTAGTACTACATATCAATTCTAGACTGAACTTACTCAATATACAGAAAATTTTAGTTATTATTGAGGGAGGCAATTTTATTTTTTTATTTTCCTTCTGGCTATGGATGAGTAAGACAAGTAGACAAGTATTAGCCCTCTTCTGTTTGCTGGTCGGGTTTCTTGCCCCGTTAAAGATGTCACATTTTAGAGGCTCTGGTTTTATATGGACATCTTAAATTATTTTCAAACATTTCATAGTTTCCTTAAAACTCATTCTCTAAGCCAAAATAAATGAAGAGGAGATGCTCCAAGGGCCAAGAATGGCTTTAAAACCTTTTCCTCTGGATTTGTGCTTTCTTACTGTTTTTTTTTTTTTTTTTTTCTTTTGTTATTGTTCATTATGACAGGGGAGAGTTCACCTATGCATTTAAAAATATTTTTAAAAATATTTTTAGAATTACATTTTTATCCATAATTTTTGGTGCTTGGTATAAAGAGTAGTTCTATTGACTTCCATTATCTATAGCTCATAAAGGGAATGCTAGAGGACTTTTTATGTGTGTAAACTTATGTTTACATTAAAGCAGGTCTACCAGTTTGTTCTATACATGTATAACTTATTTATTGAACAAAACTCTGATTTTTTTATTCCTGTTAGGCTTATTAATATTGGATTCAGCTTGAATTTGAAAATGTTTTTCTCACCTCAAATATTAGAAACTATTTGTACCTGTACTTACTGTGTCATCAGAATAGATGCTCAGTAATCTGTTATCTCTTAGACATATATGCAAAAGGATTGCCCCAATGTCCCCAGGTTAACAACCATCTCAAGATGGAACTTAAATATAATCTACATTCTGAAGTTGCTATCACTTTAAAGGGAACACTTTTTTTTTTTTGAGATAGTCTTACTCTGTTATCCAGGCTAGAGTGCCATGGCATCAATCTAGTTTACAGTACCCTCAACCTCCTGGGTTCAAGTGATCCTCCTGCCATAATACCCAGCTAATTTTTCTATTTTCAGTAGAGGTAAGTCTCACTGTTGCTCAAGCTGGTCTTGAACTCATAATATCAAGAGATCTTCCTTCCTTGGCTTCCCAGAGTGCTAGGATTATAGGCATGAGTCACCAGTTTGGCCCAGGAACATATAAATTAACCCTGAATTTATAATATTATTAATGTTATTTAATTAGACATCACAATTTAATTGTAAGTTTTCTAAAGAGGACTTATTTCTTACCACTTTGAATACTGTTATTTCTGGGATATAAAATATAATATCAAACATGTGATGTATATAGAAACATAAGTTTACATATTAGGTCATGTTTACTTATCTCTAAACATGGGATATTATCAAAAATGTTTTGAAAAGCCTAGTACCACTCAAAAACAAGGTAGGCATCTTTAAAGTTCATATATAGAACAGAAAATTCAAATTAAGAAGGGATTAACATCAATGGTACCCAGTACTCTAGAAAGGAAAGTGGAAAGAGTCACTCATGAACTGAAATTTTCACTCATGAACTGAAATTTTAAGGGAAAATGGGATAGAATCACTCAAATTATAGAATGACCAGGACATAATCTATGAAAACTGGTATGGTGGGGCCTATATTGAGTTTTTGGTCAGGAAGACAAAGTTAATCAGAAACACCCAAACGACCAGGACCTAGGCTGAGACACCAGGGCACTTGAACTACCAATATATGACCTGGTTCTAAACTAAGCAGTCACATGGGCCAGAGAGAAGTAATCAAATCCATTAGTCATAGAAAAATTTAAAAAAGATTAGAAAGGGGAAGAAAAAGGAACTAAAAATTCTTACATCAATTCCTTCTAATACTTCTAAAAAACAGAACAAGTACAAAAAGCAAATTAACTATTTAAGAAAGCCAATTCACTCAATAAACAGAGGATTTGCCGTTTTGAATCTTCACATAATGAAGAAATATAAAGGAAAAATGACTTTAGAAAGCACATATAGGGCAGCGCCTGTGGCTCAGTGAGTAGGGCACCGGCCCCATATACCAATGGGTTCAAACCCGGCCCCAGCCAAACTGCAACAAAAAATACCTGGGCATTGTTGCAGGTGCCTGTAGTCCCAGCTACCTGGGGAGGCTGAGGCAAGAGAATTGCCTAAGAATGGGAGTTGGAGGTTGCTATGAGTTGTGATGCCACAGCACTCTACCAAAGGCAACAAAGTGAGACTCTGTCTCTAAAATAAATAAATAAATAAAAAATTTAAAAAAGAAAGCACATATAAAATTATTATAAAGATAAGAGGATGAATAATATCCACACAAACGAATAAAATATTACAATGAAAAACAAATCCTGCAATAATAAAGAACAGCCGGAGAAAATCAATTATAAATAATAGAAATCTCTAAAATACCATTATAATAGGAAAAAATAAAGATGGGATCAATTCTATACTTTACACAAAGAAAAATTATTTCATGATAATCTTGGAATTTACCTTGTCAGTTGAATGGCAAGTTTATAAATTTAGAAAGAAGAGCTTTATTGGTCATAAAAGATTACAGACTGTGGGTGTCCATTCTGACAGGCTGGGAAGCATAGCCTTGGGCAGAAGCCAAGAGCATGCATTTTGAGGGAAAGGAAATGGGAAGAGCAATTGATGTTGAGTGGAGGTGGCCTGACGTACATATATAACAAGCTATCAGAGGAGTAATGAATATTTATGAAAGGGAAATAATACTTATGTGTAATTGAGCTTTATGCTGCCTTAATGGAACCCATGTTCAAAAAATGGTAATTAGCATGATCCAAGGGTGGAGTTCTTGCTCTTCTGCCCTTGGAGGGCAGAAGCAAAAGTGAAGCAAGGGTTATGAAGCCTCTGTTGCACATTCCTTCTAGATGGGCCAGAACAACTTCACATTCCGTGACCCCTAACCAGGAAGGAATGCTGGTGGGTTAAACCCCCCCAATGGAGAAGCAGCATTAGGTGGTTGATTGAAGTCTGGGTGGAGTAAGTATTTCCAAAAGGCTGGTTCTGTTTAACCCTTAGAAAAGGAAGTCTAATGGTGATTAACAAGGGAGGAGGCTTGTCAGATCTGCCATCCAGTCATGGATAGAAGCTCAGTTTTAAAATTTCTCTGAGGTCAAATAGGGAACCATTCAGCTATGAGGGAGAGGGGGAACTTAAGATTTTATTTTTATTTTCGACCTATTTATCAGCAGGACACATTATAGAAGTTTATATATTGGAAAAGATGTTAAAACACTGAATTTAAGATAAAAGTATCAAAATATAACTTCATAGAAATAAAACAAAATGAAAGTATTAGAAAGCATGATAGAAACAAAAATCTTTAAAAGTGAGAATTTTTCTGAAATAAAGAACAAAATGAGTCTTCATATAAAGGAGTACATTTAAAGTACCAAATGGGAAAAATAGCATAGTGAAATCATAAAATATAAAACGCGTAGAGAAAAATGGTTGAAACAACTGATAGAAGAATGGCAAATGGAATATTAATTATCTTGATGAAAATAATATCTTATTAACAATAGCAATTGACTGAAAGCTTATGTTAGAATAAGAAATATGGCTGGGCATAATAAGACATATAATGCTAGCACTCTGGGAGGCTGAGATCAGTGAATTGCTTGAGCTCAGGAGTTCAAAACCAGCCTGAGCAAGAGCAAGACCCGTCTCTACTAAAAATAGAAAGACTAGCTGGGTGTGGTAGCATGTACCTAAGGTTCCAGTTACCTCAGAGGATGAGGCAAGAGGATTTTTTGAGCCCAGGAGTTTGAGGTTGCTGTGAGCTAGGCTGAGGCCACAGCACTCTAGTCTGGGTGACAGAGAAGATTCTGTCTTGAAAAAAAAGAGAGAGAAGAAAGGAAAAAAGAAAAAGGGAAAGGAAGGGAAAGGAAGGAAGGAAAGAAAGGAAATGAAGGGAAGGAAGGAAGAGAAAGAAAAAGAAAGAGAGAAAGAGGGGAGAGAGAGAGAGAGAGAGAGAGAGAGAGATAGATAGATATGTGATCTCTGTGCTACTTTCTAACAGATTCCCTAAAACCCTGATAATTTCATAAATGATCAGGGTGATAGGAGAATCTTTTGTTTTCATATTTGGCCTGTGATTTCTGATAGAAGAGCTTCTAAGACTCTTAAAATCTCTAGAATTAAGCGAATTACCAATGGCCAATAATTTAATCAATTGGGCGTATGTATTTTAGCTTCTATGAAATCCCCCTCAAAAAGATTCAGAGGACTTCCAGATTGGATGAACACCAGGAGGGTAGCTGACTAGAGGGTAGCTTGCACCAATTTCATGAGGCAGGAGCTCCTAAGGATCCTTCCAGAACTCTCCCTGGGTTCCACTTGATAATAAGGCTCATCTCTATGCTTTCCGATAAACCAGCACTAGTGTTTCCCTAAGTTGTGTGAGCTGTTTTAGCAAATTATTGAAATTGAAGGAGTCATTGGAACCCTCAATTTGTGGCTGAATTGGACAGAAATGTAGGCGGCCTAGGGGCCTACTACTTGCAATTGGCCTTTCTGAAGTGGGAACAGTCTTATAGGACTGAGCTCTTAATGTCTGGTGTCTGCACTAAATCCACTTAGTATCAGATAAAAATTGTAAGACATTCAGTTGGAAAATTGTTTGGTGCAGAAAATGCACATATTGGTGCCAGGACCATTTTGAGTAGAGAAAGAATTCTTTCTTTTAAAGCTTTATTTTCAAAGTGCTAAAAGAAAATAATTGATAATCCATCATTTTAAATCTGAGAGCAAAATACATGTAATATGCTGAGTTGTACAAACCAAGTCAGTTTACTATTCAAAAGTCTCCCTTTAAACAAATAGTAAGGGATATATTTCAACTAGTAAAAATGTAAACAAAAAGGGGGAAGATACTAAAAATTAGCTCATCCACAGGGGATAAATAAATAAAATAAATAAAAAAATAAAAAAAAATAAAAAAGTAAAAATTAGCTCAAATATTGATAATAATACCTTGGTAAAATTAAGCTTCTTTTGGTTATAATAAAAACAAATAATTAACAACCAAACAATCTAACTTTGGCTTTTGGAGAAACTAGAAATGAAACATTAGCTAACTCTATGTAATATGGAAATAGACAAGAAGAATTACATTGGAAGTTCTGGTTTTATTTTGTTGGATTATACAGATACTGAGGAATTGTAGACTTAGTTAATATAGAGAAAAAATACTAAACAAAATGAAGCTGGTGACGTAAATTTTGTTTCACAAATATAACAAAATTGAAAATATTAGGACAAAGAAAAATTTATGTACAGATAAAACAAATGCTCTACTAAAAGTAAGTAATCACAAATGTGTATGAATCAAGAAATATATAAAGTAAAAAATGACATAATTATAAGAACTAGAAATTACACAATCTTAAAGAGATATTTTACTGTACTCTACTAAAAAACTGACATATATTAAGACAACAAAAATATACTAAAAATATAGATAAATTTAACATTATAATTCAAAAACTAAGTAGTTATCAGTAGAGAATTTCAGGCATCAAATTAATTTATTTTTAATGAAAAAACAAACTGAAAAATATTGAAAAGAAATAAATCAAAGATAAATGCTAAAGATAAATCAATAAAAATAATTTTAAAAGCTTTGATACAATGAATGAAACAGGAAAAAAATACTGATGAACATGAACAGAGATGATAATCTAGTGAAAGTAAGAACTCTAAAAAGGATGATAGCAAAACTGACATTAATAATGAAAAATTGAGGGAAATTGGGGTCAAACATGGAGCCCATAAAAAAACACAGGTAAAAAGCTGGAAATTTTAATATCCAGAAAATATAAACATGCCTTTTAATAAATGTGAAAGCAAAAAGACAAAATAGATAATTTTCTGGCCATTTCTCCATCCAAGCAAAATGAACACCAAGGGCCACTGCTTGAAGTCTTGCCCAGTGGGAGAATTTCCCTTCCTCCATTTACATAAAGTAGCCACTGAAAATGAGGCCATCCTGCCATTTTGCTAACTGATTTCTGTATGTTTAATAGCTTTTTTTTCCATCTTTTTTCTATTAACATACTGCCTTCTTTTGCGTGAAGATGACATTTTGTAGTGATACTGTGATGCCTTTCTCATTTCCTTTTGTGTATCTTTTTTAGGCATTTTCTTTGTGATTATCATGGGACTACGCTTAGCATACTAAATTTACAACAATCTGATTCAGTTGATAGAAACTTAATCTGACTATCATGCAAAAACTCTGAGCAAAGAAATTTTAGATTTAAACCTAACCGTCCAACATTTGGATTTGGCAGACATCTACAGAATATTTCATCCCAACAAAACTGAATATGCATACTTCTCATCAGCCCACAGAACTTACTCCAAAATTGATCACATCTTAGGCCACAAGTCTAATCTCAGTAAATTTAAAGGAATAGAAATGATTCCATGCATCTTCTTGGATTACCATGGAATAAAACTCGAGCCGAGTAACAACAGGAATCTGCAACCTCATACAAAAACATGGAAGTTAAATAACCTTATGTTGAATGATAGCTGGGTCAGAGATGAGATTAAGAAAGAAATTACCAATTTTTTGGAACAAAACGACAATGAAGACACGAACTATCAGAACCTCTGGGACACTGCAAAGGCAATTTTAAGAGGGAAATTTATAGCACTGCAAGCCTTCTTCAAGATAATGGAAAGAGAGGAAGTTAACAACTTAATGGGATCTCTCAAGCAACTGGAAAAGGAAAAACATTCCAACCCAAAACTCAGTAGAAGAAAAGAAATAACCAATATTAGACCAGAATTAAATGAAATTGAAAACAAAAGAATAATACAACAGATCAATAAATCAAACAGCTGGTGTTTTGAAAAGGTCAATAAAATAAATAAATCTTAGGCCAACCTAATCAGGAAAAAAGAGTAAAATCTCTAATCTCATCAACCAGAAACAATAAAGACAAAACAACAACAGACACCTCAGAAATCAAAAAACTCCATAATGAATATTACAAGAAACTTTATTTCAGAAATATGAAAATCTGAAGGAAATTGACAAATACCTGGAAGCACATCACCTTCCAAGACTTAGCCAAAATCAAGTGGAAATGCTGAACAGGCCCATATCAAGTTCAGAAATAGCATCAGCATACAAAACCTCCCTAAAAAGAAAAGCCCGGGACCAAATGGTTTCATGTCAGAATTCTACCAAACCTTTAAAGAGGAATTAGTACCTATATTACTAAACCTGTTCCAAAAAGTAGAAAAAGAAGGAAGACTGCCCGACATGTTCTATGAAGCAAACATCACCCTGATCCCAAAACCAAGAAAAGACCCAACAAGAAAAGAAAACTATAGACCAATATCGCTAATAAATATAGATGCAAAAATATTCAACAAGATGCTAACAAACAAAATCCAGCAACACATCAAACAAATTATACATCATGACCAAGTCGGTTTTATCCCAGGGTCTCAAGGCTGGTTCAATATACGTGAATCCATAAGTATAAATCAGCACATAAACAAATTAAAAAACAAAGACCATATGATTCTCTCAATTGATGCAGAAAAAGCTTTTGATAATATCCAGCATCCCTTCATGATCAGAACACTTAAGAAAATTGGTATAGAAGGGACATTTCTTAAACTGGT